>KQ992556.1:8415-20397 GCA_001598015.1 Dorcoceras hygrometricum | reverse complement strand
AAGTATTATCCAATATAATTTTTTGGATACCCAATGAAGTAACATAAGATGGATCTATTATCCAGCTTATCTCCCACTGTCTGCTTCACGTAAGCAGGACATCCCCAAATCCTCATGTATGAGTATTTGGACGGCTTGCCCATCCATATCTCATATGGAGTCTTATCCACCGCCTTGGTGTGGACATTGTTCAACAACATTACCGCCGTTTCGAACGCATAGCCCTAAAACGAGGTAGGAAGTTCAGTGAAGCTCATCATAGATCGAACCATGTCCATCAAGGTTCGATTACGACGCTCCGCTACACCATTGGGTTGTGGTGTGGCCGAAGGGGTCCACTGTGAAAGAATCCCATTCTCTTTAAGATAGTCTTGAAATTCAGCACTTAAGTATTCTCCACCTTGATCGGATCGAAGTGCTTTAATACTTTTCCCCAACTGATTTTCTACTTCAGCCTTGAATTCTTTGAACCTTTCAAAGGATTCAGACTTGTGCTTCCTTAAGTACAAGTACCCATACCTAGAATGATCATCGGTAAAGGTGATGAAGTATGTGTGACTGTACTTAGTACCAATACTAAGTGGGCCACATATATCAGTGTGGATCAAATCCAACAGGCCTTGAGCACGTTCAGGCTTGCCCGTGAAGGGTTGTTTAGTCATCTTTCCCTTGAGACAAGACTCACAAGTCGGTAGGGAGTTAATGTCAGACATATCAAACATGTCACTCCTAACCAACTTGTTCATCCTACTTAAGGAAATATGACCTAGCCTAGCTTGCCAAAGTTGCGCCGGGTTCAAGCTATCGTTTTTCCTTTTAATTGTTGTTGTATGTGTTTCCACATCGCGAGTTGGAATTTCTTTTAATTTTAAGGTGTACAAATCGTTTTCGCGTTCCCCAATTCCAATTAAACATTCATTCTTATATATATTGCAAATCGAATTAGCAAAAAGACAAGAATATCCATCACTATCAAGCATAGAAACAGAAATAATGTTCTTTATTAACTCGGGAACAAACAAAACGTTTCTCAATAACAGCTTAAAATTTGAAGACAGAAATAAATAAACATCTCCTATAGCTACTGCAGCAACCTTGCTCCATTGCCCAGCCTCAAGTGGGTCTTACCCTCTCTAAGACGTCGGCTTCTTGTCATTACCTGCAAATCATTGCAGATATGAGATCCACATCCGGTATCAAGTACCCAAGAAGTCGAATTAAGAGACATATTTATTTCAATATAGAGCATACCTTTCGCAGTTCGCAACTGCTCAAGGTACTCCTTGCATTTCCTCCTCCAGTGCCCAGGCTTGTGGCAGTGGTGGCAAACATCCTCAGATTTGTTTGGCTTGGAAGCCTTTGCCTTGGGCTTCTTGGCGGGCTTTTCCTCCTCCGCAGGGGCAGAACGCTTGTTACACTTGCGTTTGGGCCCCTTCTTCGCAGAGGAAGAAGAGCCCATAAGGAGGACGGGCTTGTCCTTCTTTATGGTCCCCTCAAACACTACAAGCATGTTCAACACCTCTTCAAGGGTGGCTTCCAGCTTGTTCATGTTAAAGTTGACCAGAAAGGGGTCGAATGCAGCAGGGAGTGAGAGGAGAAGCAAATCCACAGACAGCTCATGTGAAAGCGTGATATCAAGGCCAACCAGCTTTTCAATGAGCCCAATCATACGAACCCCATGCGCGGACCGAAGTCCCATCACGCATGCGGCTTGTCATAAGCTCCTTGACAGTGGTGAACCTCTCAGTCCGAGAGTTCTCCCCATACAGCTCTTTGAGATGAAGGTGTATGTCAGCAGCATACACGGTCTTCTCGAAACGCCGCTGCATTTCGTTAGACATTGATGCCATCACATAGCATCTAGTCTTAAGCTCGTCATCCCACCATTTTTTCAGCTTTGTCAGCTCCTCAGGGCTGATGTCGGCAGGGGCTTCCTTCGGAGGGCTCTTCTCTAACGTGTAGAGAAGTTTCTCCGAAGCCAATACAATATTGAGGTTTCGAAGCCAGTCTTGGTAGTTCAGACCAGTGAACTTGTTGCTATCCAGTATAGCAGCAAGTGGATTTTTGATCGAAGACATTATATGAGCAGTTTATACTGAGAAGAAAAACAGACATGCATTACTAACTATATATGAAAAACTCTAAGACATAAAACAAGACAATGTCGAGTTGTGAAGGAAGGTCCCCTTAACGTCCCCAATAATATGAGCCAACGTTAAAGGGAGTTCCAACCAACTCACAGCGAGTGTTAATGACGTGTAAAGCTTTCCGGCATACATAACCCCCTCAATAATATGAGCCCGGCCATGTATGCGGGTAGCATCGACGTACACTCATTGTTGATGGAAGGTAGGAAAATTTAAACAAATTTAAATTCCCTTAGTTTATCGAATAAACTTTTAATCTTGATATTAATTTTAAATCATATTTAAAATGAGGGATTTTAATTTTGAAAATTCGGTCTCATTAATTTTAAATCACAATTTAAAAAGCGTATTCAACAAACATATATCGCATATATAAAATTTGGGATGATCCATAGCGAGAGCTATGCGGTCCGTGGTTGCCAATCACGGACCTAGGTCTAGTCCTAGGTGAAATGCAGTATGCAATGCAATCCTATTACATTTTCTTCCAATTTTACAATCTTCGGTTTTCAATATCTTTGATCATCATCTCCACCATCTTCAAACATGTCCTCCCACTAAATCTAATATTTACATTTAAATATCCATGACACATTGGGATACATTTTTAAAAGGGTGGGAACGGGCCATAAACCAGGCCCACTTTGTAAATGATATCAACAATATTACAACCGAAATACGCAAAACATTGGGATACATTTTTAAAAGGGTGGGAACCGTGGCGGATCCGGATCACGCCTCCCGACGAGGCAGCGGAAGAACAAAATTTGGGCCGGAAGACCGATTCGACGAGGAGAATCCATTCGTGCAGAATTCGTCAGTGCTTCTAGTGCAGCCTGACGAAGGAGTCTCGGTTCTGGTCGTGGACCGGATTGGCGATTATCTACCGCAATCTACCGAGAAGAGCCGGGTTCTTGTAATTCCAGTTGGAGCTAGGCACAAGTGCCAGCAAGGTATTCGCTTTGAACGCCCTATGAATGACGATATTTGTATTGTCTGTTTTTCATATTGATCGTATCTCGGCTATATTTCTTTGTTCTTCGGCTGCCTCTCCGGGGGGCGGATCCGGATCCCCCAACAATGCGGATGCGGTGGACAAGGACATGGACATCGTGGAAGGGTTGAGGAACCGCAGGTCTCGAGTTCAGCCACAAGATACTCAAGGTGCACGTCCCAATGTTCCAGGGGCGCAACCTCCCTAGTTTCCCCAGTCATCCCAGCAGTAGCCCCAACAGTCAGCGCAACAGCCTGGACGCCACAGGTTTTGACCGCATGGCCATAAGTTCCAGAAGAAGCAGGGTTCTAGTTCTTCTGGCTCGAGCAGTTCGATCAGTAGTAGTAGTCCTAGGGCTACCTTTTGTGGCCAATGTGGAGGCAGTGTTGGAGAACCGTGGCGGATCCAGATCACGCCTCCCGGCGAGGCAGCGGAAGAACAAAAATTGAGCCGAGAGACGATCAATACAATTCAAAACATGCAAAACTATGAACCATTCATAGGGTGTTTCTCAGGGTTACCTTGCTGGCAACTCGTGCCTGGCTCCGACCAGTTTCGTGAGGAAACCAGCACTTCACGGTAGGCGGCGGTAGATTACGTCAATCAGGTCCACGACCGGAAGGGAGACTCCTTCGTCAGCCTGCACTAGAAGGCCTGACGAGATCAGCAGGGACGGATTCTCCTCGTCAAGTTGGCAGGAACAAATTCCGGCGAAGCGAGGCGGCGGCGGCGACGGCGGCGACGGCGGCGTGAGGTTTGAGGAAAGGGGGGCGGCGCCTTTTGCTAGGGCTAGGGTTAAGTGTTGTTATGTTTTTTTATTATGAAGCCATTAAGTCTAATTAAATAGACTAGTGGTAGGCTTGGACCGGCCCAACGGGCCCGGGTCCAACGGATGAACATTCGGTTCATCCCCATCACCATGACTTCATAATAACTCCGATCGCCGATCAGATCGGACCGATCGACTCAATTTCCAAAACTGAATACTGTGATCTGAAAAACCATTTTTCAGAACCCTAGTGCAAAATGACCGTTTTTGCCCCTCAACAGCGGGAAATCACGATTTGACCCCTGTTGACTTTTAGGAAGTCGCACTCCCCAAAATCCTCTTCCCATGCTCAACACATTGAGCTCAGTATCCGTGCGGGAATCTCGAATCCAGTACTTGTGTGACCCTCAATGGTTCAGGGATACAGCTAGCCGTGGGCCCACAACCATTGCGGCTCCGGAATCACAATTCCGGACTTGCCCATCGGATCATGGTAAGAGCGTCTAGCAACCCCATGATCCCCTAGGTATCACTGATAGTGCCTGCAAGAACCAGTTGGTCGTGGTTAGCGTACAGTACGGTCCTTTCAATCCATATATCCCGATCAGATCAACGACTATTGGTAAATCGAGAGTCGTTAAAGATCCGATGGCTATGCATACATCTTGGAGATCGAATAGTGACATAACGAGTGTAACTAGGTAAACCCATTTACCTAAAACACTTCTAGTACTCTGGCCAGAGATTTATACACTATTATCCCCTCAGATAGCATAGGATATCCACGCATGTCTGCGAGCGGTGAATCCTTGACAACGATGCATCGACTCCTACATGCATCAGGGTCTCACCCAATCCCGCCGCCTTATGACCCCAAGTGAGTCGGAAAACGAGTCAAAGTGAGACGCCTATCATGTAGAGTCTCAATGACGTTTCGAGTCGTGAGGACTAATCAGTACAACCAAGACCTCAGACTTATCCACTCGACAAATGGTAACCACTTGGAAAGTCCGAACGAGGGTAGTTCGATAGATCACCAGGTCATTATCTATCTGCATGCTCAGAACATCACAATGTTCCCTACCAATGAAACATGGTACTTCGCATCGCAGATACTAGTCTCGAGCTCGGGCGGCCTTATCCTCATTTTTGACGGCCCAATCGACTAGGAACTAATTCAGAATACACAGTGAATATTAGATGTGTTTCATGATAGCCGTCATACCCACTATCACATCTAACATACACTATAGTGCATTTTAGGTCTTTACTCAACGCAATTGTTAATCATCATACAACACAATGAAAGTAAAGAATGCTATATAAATAAATGCGAATATCATATATAAAGATTGTTTCATACAAGTGTCTATAAACCCACACGCCACAAGTTGGCTAGTTGGGCATCTACTCTAACAATCTCCCACTTGTCCTAAAGCCAACTATTCATCAGACGCAGTCCCATTGTTTCGCGATGTTTCTCAAACAACGGTCCTGGCAAGGGCTTCGTAAGTGGATCAGCAACGTTGTCTGCAGAGGTGACTCTCTCAACTGCTATGTCACCCCTAGCCACAATATCCCGGATTATGTGGTATTTCCTCAATATGTGTTTGGATCTTTGGTGAGACCTAGACTCCTTTGCTTGAGCAACGGCACCTGTGTTGTCGCAGTATACCGAGACTGGACCAACTCCGTTAGGAATGACGCCCAACTCTTGGACGAAATTCCTTATCCAAACCGCCTCCTTAGCATTGATTTCGAATCAATCACGTCACACTGGAAGCTAGAATCAGTTTAGCCTTCCAGTTTCAGTTCACCACCCCCATAGACCATGAACATATTCTCAGTCCTTCGCAAGTACTTAAGAATATCCTTCACGGCCTTCCAATGCAATTGGCCGGGGTTGGCCTGGTAGCGGCTCGTGACACTCAGAGCATATGCGACATCCGGTCTAGTGGAGATCATGCCATACATAATACTACCTATTGCCGAGGAATATGGCACACGTGTCATACTCTCTATCTCCTCATCAGTCTTCGGACACATAGACTTAGATAGAGTGACCCCGTTGCACATAGGTAGGTGTCCTCTCTTGGACTCTTCCATAGAGAACCTCTTAAGTATGGTATCGATGTAGGCAGCTTGTGTGAGTCCGAGCATCCGTTTAGATCTATCCCGATAGATCTGTATTCCAAGAATACAGGATGCTTCACCCATGTCCTTCATCGAAAATCTACTAGACAACCATACTTTAGTTGATTGCAACATTCCTACATCATTCCCAATGAGTAGAATGTCATCAACATAAAGCACGAGGAACATCACAGCGCTTTTAACTACCTTCTTATATACACATGGCTTCTCGGGATTCTTGATGAAACCAAATTCCTTAATTGTTTCATCGAATCTCAGGTTCCAACTTCGCGATGCTTGTTTGAGACCGTAGATCGATCTCTGAAGCTTACCTTATGCTCGCTTCCAACAGATGTGAAACCCTCAGGCTGCGTCATATAGATCTCTTCCTTAATGTTTCCATTAAGGAACGCAGTTTTCACATCCATTTTCCATATCTCATAGTCGTACCATGCAGCTATGGCTAACAAGATTCTAATCGACTTGAACATTGCGACTGGTGAAAAGGTTTCATCATAGTCAACACCTTGCCTTTGAGTGTAAACTTTCGCAACCAGTCGCGCCTTGTAGGTCATTACCTTACCATCAGGCCCAAGTTTCCTCTTGTATACCCATTTACACCCAATAGGAACAATTCCTTTGGGAGGATTAACAAGAGTCCAAACTTGGTTTGCATGCATCGAGTCTAACTCAGACTGCATTGCTTCAAGCCACAAATTAGAATCTGCATCGGAAACTGCCTCCTTGAAAGTTCTTGGATCAGATCCAACAACTTGATCACCTTGATCATTTTCAAGGAGAAAACCATATCTCTCAGGAGCCCTAGGAACCCTTTCGGATCTCCTAGGTGCGACCATTTCTGGTACTGGCTCTGGAGGTTCGGGAGACTCACCTGGTACTTCGATTGGATCTCGAACCTCTTCGAGTTCTACTATTCTGCCCTTTCTATCAAGTAGAAATTCCCTTTCCATAAAGGTGGCATTCCTAGAAACAAACACGTTTGTTTCGCTGGGACCGTTTCGAGCGCATAGCCCCAAAACGAGGTAGGAAGTTCAGTGAAGCTCATCATAGATCGAACGATGTCCAACAAGGTCCGATTACGACGCTCCGCTACACCATTGAGCTGTGGTGTGGCCGGAGGGATCCACTGTGCGAGAATCATATTCTCTTTCAGATAGTCTTGAAATTCAGCACTCAAGTATTCACCACCTCGATCGGATCTAAGTGTTTTAATACTTTTGCCTAGTTGATTTTCTACTTCAGCCTTGAATTCTTTGAACCTTTCAAAGGATTCAGACTTGTGCTTCATTAAGTACAAGTACCCATACCTAGAGTAATCGTCGGTAAGGTGATGAAGTATGTGTGACCGTATTTAGTACCAATACTAAACGGGCCGCACACATCAGTATGGATCAAATCCAATAGGTCTTGAGCACGCTCACCCTTGCCCTTGAAGGGTTGCTTAGTCATCTTTCCCTTGAGACAAGACTCACAAATCGGTAGGGAGTTAATGTCTGACAGATCAAACATGTCACTCCTAACTAACTTGTTCATCCTACTTAGAGAAATATGACCTAGCCTAGCGTGCCAAAGTTGTGCTGGGTTCAAGTTATCGTGTTTCCGTTTAATCGTTGTTTTATGTGCTTCGACATCGCGAGTTGGAACGTCTTTTAATTTTAAGATGTATAAATCGTTTTCGCGTTCCCCAATACCAATTAAACATTAATTCTTGTAAATATTGCAAATCGAATTAGCAAACATACAAGAATATCCATCACTATCAAGAATAGAAACAGAAATAATGTTCTTTATTAATTCGGGAACAAACAAAACGTTTCTCAATAACAACTTAAAATCAGAAGACAGAAATAAATAAACATCTCCTATAGCTACTGCAGCAACTCTTGCTCCATTGCCAAGCCTCAAGTGGGTCTCACCCTCTCTAAGACGTCGGCTTCTTGTCATCACCTGCAAATCATTGCAGATATGAGATCCACATCCGGTATCAAGTACCCAAGAAGTCGAATTAAGAGACATATTTATTTCAATATTGAACATACCTTTCACAGTTCGCAACTGCTCGAGGTACTCCTTGCAGTTCCTCCTCCAATGCCCAGGCTTGTGGCAGTGGTGGCAAACATCCTCGCTCTTGTTTGGCTTCGAAGCCTTTGCCTTTGGCTTCTTGGCGGGCTTTTCCTCCTTCGCAGGAGCAGAACGCTTCTTGCTCTTGCGTCTGGGCCCCTTCTTCGCAGAAGAGCCCATAAAGAGGACGTGTTTGTCCTTCTTTATGGTTCCTTCAAACACTACAAGCTTGTTAACCACCTCTTCAAGGGTGGCTGCCAGCTTGTTCATGTTGAAGTTGACCACAAAGGGGTCAAATGCAGCAGGCAGTGAGAGGAGAAGTACATCCACCGACAACTCGTGTGGAAGTGCGATATCAAGGCCCGACAGCTTTTCAACGAGCCCAATCATACGAACCCCATGCTCGCGGACCGAAGTCCCATCGTGCATGCGGCTTGTCATAAGCTCCTTGACAGCCGTGAACCTCTCATGTCTAGAGTTCTCCTCGTACAGTTCTTTGAGATGAAAAAGTATGTCAGCAGCATACTTTGTCTTCTCAAAGCGCCGTTGCATTTCATTGGAAATCGACGCCATCACATAGCATCGAGCATTAACCTCGTAGTCCCACCATTGTTTAAGCGTAACCAGCTCCTCAGGGCTGATATCGGCAGGGGCTTCCTTCGGAGGACTCTTCTCTATCGCATAAAGAAGTTTCTCCAAAGCCAATACAAGATTGAGGTTGCGAAGCCAGTCTTGGTAGTTCAGACAGGTGAACCGGTTGCTATCCAGTATAGCAGCGAGGGGGTTTTTCATCGAAATCATTTTACAATGCAGTTATACTGAAAATAAAAGCAGACATATGACAGCCGTGAACCTCTCATGTCGAGAGTTCTCCACATACAGTTCTTTTAGATGAAAAAGTATGTCAGCAGCATACTTCGTCTTCTCAAAGCACCGTTGAATTTCGTTCGACATCGATGCCATCACATAGCATCGAGTCTTAAGCTCGTCGTCCCGCCATTGTTTAAGCGTAATCAGCTCCTCAGGGCTGATATCGGCAGGGGTTTCCTCCGGAGGGCTCTTGTCTATCGTATAGAGGAGCTTCTCCGAAGCCAACACAATGTTGAGGTTGCGGAGCCAGTCTTGGTAGTTCAGACCAGTGAACTTGTTGCTATCAAGTATAGCAGCGAGAGGGTTTTTAATCGAAACCATTATATAAGCAGTAATACTGAAAAGAAAACAGACAATCATCACTAACTATATAAAATAATCGCTAAGACATAAAACAAGTTCGTTAAGTTTTATGAATTACCTTCCCACTATTTTAACGATTTCACCACCCTCTAATGAAATCGAGAAATCATGTTTCTTTAGTGGGTACACGGAGCCCAATCAAGCGATCATGGACCCGAATAATATCAGTCATCCATGACCCCTAAAAGGTAGTTTCCGATTGCAACCGGTGCAACCTCCATGTATTCACCTCACGTCCAGTAAGGGTCCAATAATATGACGCCGTTTACTATCACG
Source organism: Dorcoceras hygrometricum (assembly GCA_001598015.1). NCBI lineage: Eukaryota > Viridiplantae > Streptophyta > Magnoliopsida > Lamiales > Gesneriaceae > Dorcoceras > Dorcoceras hygrometricum. The sequence continues at coordinate 10,763 of KQ992556.1, read as the reverse complement.
TGTCAAGATGACCCATCAATGTTGAGTCGTGAAGGACGGTCCCTTTAACGTCCCCAATAATATGAGCCAACGTTAAAGGGAGTTCCAACCGGACTCACAACAATTGTCAATGGCGTGGACAGCTTTCCGGCTTACATGACCCCTCAATAATATGAGTCGGGCCATGTATACGGGTAGCATCGGCGTACACCCATTGTTGATGGAAGGTAGGGATAATTTAAACAAATTTAAATTCCCTTTAGTTTATCGAATAAACATTTATCTTGATATTAGTTTTAAATCATATATAAAACGAGGGATTTTATTTTTGAAAACTTTGGTCTCATGCAGTTATTTTAAATCATATTTAAAACATGCGGATTCAACTAACTATATATCACATATATATAAACATTGGGATGATCGATCGCGAGAGCTATGCGGTCCGTGGTTGCCAGCCACGGACCTGGGTCCAATCCTAGGGGTAATGCAACATGCAATGCAATCCTATTACAATGCTTTCGGTTTTACAGATCTTCGGTCTTCAATATCCTTGATCGTCATTGACCACCGTCTTCGGATGTCCTCCCACTAAATCTAGTAATTTGACATTTAAATTTACCATGACATATAAGAGATACATTTATCAAGGGGTGGGAACGGGCCACAAACAGGCCCACTCTAAATAATGATAATCAACAATATTAATACAACCGAATCACAAAAACCTATCACATACACCTAACACATTGGGCACGGCTCTCGATCATCCCAATCATGCAATTAATCTAATTAACATGCATAATTTAAATAATCAAATTATTTATCCACAAAATCATATTTTAATTACGAAATCGCATTTTATAAATAAAATCGTATTTTGTCGATAAAATCAAATTTTAATCAACAAAATCATATTTAATTTATAAAATCATATTTCAAAATTAAAATCGTATTTTGCAATTTTAATTGTATCAAATTGGGATTAAAAGAATTCTAGGCCCAAAAATCTCAAAATTTCAAAATCGACCAAAACGGGCCCGATATCGAATATCGGCCCGAAAAATTCATGGGCTACCCTGGACAGGCCCGAACTAAACCTAGAAGGAAATTAGCCGTCACATCGCTGTCGGAAGATCACCGGACGGCGGCCGCACGACGGCAATTGCGCCGCACGCCGCCGCGCCAAGCGCGGCACCTTCCAGCAAGCTTCGCCCGAGTGTGGCGCATCCAGCAGCACCATCGCGCAACGATTTGCGCAAGGCATGCTGCCTCCAGTCGCCCATCGCGCGGCAACAGGCCGCATGCGACGATGCGCATCTCCGCGCCAATCCAGGCGCACGGCCGCGCGCCGCAGTTCGACCACCACGCAAACGTGTGCGCGAGGCCAGCGGCCCTTGGTCGGCCACCATGCGCGGCCAGCGCCCATGGTTCCTCCTGGTTTCGCAACGAGGCAGCGCCCGACGAAACGCCAGCCATGCGCGGCTAGCGCGCACGTACAGCACGCATTCATGCGCGCGGTGGGGCGCCGCCATGCGTGGTGGCGCCGCGGCGGTTCCAGCCCAAAATTTTGTTTGATCTGAAAATCTTGAGATGTTAGATACAATATGGCACAATTGTATTGATCAGATCCGAGCCTTGGCTCTGATACCACTGTTGTGGAACCGTGGAGGATCCAGATCATGCCTCCAGGCGAGGCAGCGAAAGAACAAAATTTGGGTCGGGAGACGATCAATACAATTCGAAACAATCATGCTATGAACCATTCATAGGGTGTTTCTCGGGGTTACCTTTCTGGCGTCTAGGCGCCTGGCTCCGACCAGTTTCACGAGGAAACCGGAACTTCACGGTAGACGGCGATAGATTACGTCAATCAGGTCCACGACCGGAAGGGAGACTCCTTCGTCAGCCTGCACTAGAAGGCCTGACGAGATCAGCGCGGACGGATTCTCCTCGTCAAGTTGGCCGGAACAAATTCTGGCGAAGCGTGCACCGGCGGCGGCGGCGGCGTGAGGTTTGAGGAAAGGGGGGCGGCGCCTTTTGCTAGGGCTAGGGTTAAGTGTTGTTATGTTTTTTTTATTATGAAGCCATTAAGTCCAATTAAATAGACTAGTGGTAGGCTTGGACCGGCCCAACGGGCCCGGGTCCAACGGATGAACATTCGGTTCATCCCCATCACCGTGACTTCATCATAACTTCGATCGCCGATCAGATCGGAACGATCGACTCAATTTCAAAAACTGAATACTGTGATCTGAAAAACCATTTTTCAGAACCCAAGTGCAAAGTGACCGTTTTGCCCCTCAACAGCGAGAAATCACGATTTGACCCCTGTTGACTTTTAGGAAGTCGCACTCCCCAAAATCCTC
>KQ992555.1:103106-141282 GCA_001598015.1 Dorcoceras hygrometricum | reverse complement strand
AGTTTTGTTATTCGTATTGATCGCCTCCCGGTTTCTATATTTTTGTTCTTCCGCTGCCTTACCGGGGGGCGGATCCGGATCCCCTACATGTACGTCGATGCTACCCGTATACGTGGCCCGGCTCATATTATTGAGGGGTTTATGTATGCCGGAAAGCTGTACACGTCATTGACACTTGCTGTGAGTTGGTTGGAACTCCCTTTAACGTTGGCTCATATTATTGGGGATGTTAAGGGGACCGTCCTTCACAACTCGACATTGATGGGTCATCTTGACACGTGATAGTAATCGGCGTCATATTATTGGGCCCTTACTGGACGTGAGGTGAATACATGGAGGTTGCACCGGTTGCAATTGAACTCTACCTTTTGAGGGTCATGGTTGGCTGATATTATTTGGGACCATGATCGCTCGATTGGGCTCTGTGTACCCACTAAGGAAACTTGCTTTCTCGATTTCATTAGAGGGTGGTGAAATCGTTAAAATAGTGGGAGGGTAATTCATAAAACTTAATGACCTTGTTTTATGTCTTAGCGTTTTTCATAAATAGTTAGTAATGCATGTCTGTTTTTCTTTTCAGTATAAACTGCTTATATAATGTCTTCGATCAAAAACCCACTCGCTGCTATACTGGATATCAACAAGTTCACTGGTCTAAACTACCAAGACTGGCTTCGAAACCTCAATATTGTATTGGCTTCGGAGAAGCTCCTCTACACGCTAGACAAGAGCCCTCCGAAGGAAGCCCCTGTCGATATCAGCCCTGAGGAACTGACTAAGCTTAACAAATGGTGGGATGACGAGCTTAAGACTCGATGCTATATGATGGCATCGATGTCAAACGAAATGCAGCGGCGTTTCGAGAAGACGGTGTATTCTGCTGACATACATCTTCATCTCAAAGAGCTGTATGGGGAGAACTATCGACATGAGAGGTTCACCACTGTCAAGGAGCTTATGACGAGCCGCATGCGCGATTGGACTTCGGTCCGCGAGCATGGGGTTCGTATGATTGGGCTCATTGAAAAGTTGGTGGGCCTTGATATCACACTTCCACATGAGCTGTCTGTGGATTTGCTTCTCCTCTCACTCCCCGCTGCATTCGACCCCTTTGTGGTCAACTTCAACATGAACAAGCTGGAAGCCACCCTTGAAGAGGTGGTGAACATGCTTGTAGTGTTTGAGGGGACCATAAAGAAGGACAAGCCCGTCCTCCTTATGGGCTCTTCTTCCTCTGCGAGGAAGGGGCCCAAACGCAAGGGCAAGAAGCGTTCTGCCACTGCGAAGGAGGAAAAGCCCACTAAGAAGCCCAAGGCAAAGGCTTCCAAGCCAAACAAGTCTGAGGATGTTTGCCACCACTGCCACAAGTCTGGGCACTGGAGGAGGAACTGCAAGGAGTACCTCGAGCAGTTGCGAACTGCAAAAGGTATGTTCTATATCGAAATAAATATGTCTCTTAATTCGACTTCTTGGGTACTTGATACCGGATGTGGATCTCATATCTGCAATGATTTACAGGTGATGACAAGAAGCCGACGTCTTAGAGAGGGTGAGACCCACTTGATGGTTGGAAACGGAGCAAGAGTTGCTGCTGTAGCGATATGAGATGTTTATTTATTTTTATCATCAAATTTTAAGTTGTTATTGAAAGACGTTTTATTTGTTCCCGAGTTAATAAAGAACATTATTTCTGTTTCTATGCTTGATAGTGATGGATATTCTTGTCTTTTTGCTAATTCTATTTGCAATATATACAAGAATAAATGTTTGATTGGAATTGGGGAACGCGAAAATGATCTATACACCTTAAAATTAAAACAAGTTCCAACTCGCGATGTGGAAAACATACAACAACAATCAAAAGGAAAAACGACAGCTTGAACCCAGCACAACTTTGGCACGCTAGGCTAGGCCATATTTCCCTAAGTAGGATGAACAAATTGGTTAGGAGTGACATGTTTGATTTGTCAGACATTAACTCCCTACCGACTTGTGAATCTTGTCTCAAAGGAAAGATGACTAAACAACCCTTCAAGGGTAAGCCTGAACGTGCTCAAGGCCTATTGGATTTGATCCATACTGATGTGTGTGGCCCACTTAGAATTGGTACTAAGTATGGACACACATACTTCATCACCTTTACCGATGATCACTCTAGGTATGGGTACTTGTACTTAATAAAGCACAAGTCTGAATCCTTTGAAAGGTTCAAAGAATTCAAGGCTGAAGTAGAAAATCAGTTAGGGAAAAGTATTAAAGCACTACGATCCGATCGTGGTGGTGAATACTTGAGTGCTGAATTTCAAGACTATCTCAGAGAGAATGGGATTCTCTCACAGTGGACCCCTCCGGCCACACCACAATGGTGTAGCGGAGCGTCGTAACCGAACCTTGATGGACATGGTTTGATCTATGATGAGCTTCACTGAGCTTCCTACCTCGTTTTGGGGCTATACACTCGAAACGGCGGTAATGTTGTTGAACAATGTCCACACCAAGGCAGTGGATAAGACTCCATATGAGATATGGATGGGCAAGCCGCCCAAATACTCATTCATGAGGATTTGGGGATGTCCTGCTTACGTGAAGCAGACAGTGGGAGATAAGCTAGATACTAGATCCATCTTATGCTACTTCATTGGGTATCCAAGGAATTCCATTGGATACTACTTCTACTATCCCAATGAAACAAAAGTGTTTGTTTCTAGAAATGCCACCTTTATGGAAAGAGAATTTCTACTTGATAGAAAAGGCAAGATAGTAGAACTCGAAGAGATTCGAGAATCATCTGAAGTACAAAGTGAGTCTCCCGCACCTCCAGAGCCAATACCAGAAATGATCGCACCTAGGAGATCTGAAAGGGTTCCTAGGGCTCCTGATAGATATGGTTTCCTCCTTGAAGATGATCAAAGTGATCAAACTGTTGGATGTGATCCAAGAACTTTCAAGGAGGCAATTACCGATGCTGATTCTAATTTGTGGCTTGAAGCAATGCAGTCTGAGATTGACTCAATGCATGCGAACCAAGTTTGGACTCTTGTTAATCCTCCCGAAGGAATTGTTCCTATTGGGTGCAAATGGATATACAAGAGAAAACCGGGGCCTGATGGTAAGGTACTGACCTACAAGGCACGACTGGTCGCGAAAGGTTACACTCAAAGGCAAGGTGTTGACTATGATGAAACATTTTCACCAGTCGCAATGTTCAAGTCAATTAGAATCTTACTGGCCATAGCCGCATGGTACGACTATGAGATATGGCAAATGGATGTGAAAACTGCGTTCCTTAATGGAAACATTAAGGAAGAAATCTATATGACGCAGCCTGAGGGTTTCACATCTATAGGAAGTGAGCATAAAGTATGCAAACTTCAGAGATCGATATACGGTCTCAAACAAGCATCGAGGAGTTGGAACCAGAGATTTGATGAAACAATTAAGGAATTTGGTTTCATCAAGAATCCGGAGGAGCCATGTGTGTATAAGAAGGTAGTTAAAAAGTACAGTGACGTTCCTTGTACTTTATGTTGATGACATTCTACTCATTAGGAATGATGTAGGAATGCTGCAATCAACTAAAGTATGGTTGTCTAGTAGATTCTCGATGAAGGACATGGGTGAAGCATCCTATATTCTTGGAATTCAGATCTATCGGGATAGATCGAAAAGGATGCTCGGACTCACCCAAGCTGCCTACATCGATACCATACTTAAGCGGTTCTCTATGGAAGAGTCCAAGAGAGGACACCTACCTATGTGCCACGGGGTCACTCTATCTAAGTCTATGTATCCAAAGACTGATGAGGAGATAGAGAGTATGACACGTGTGCCATATGCCTCGGCAATAGGTAGTATTATGTATGGCATGATCTCAACTAGACCGGATGTCGCATACACTCTGAGTGTCATGAGCCGCTACCAGGCCAACCCCGGCCAAATGCATTCGAAGGCTGTGAAAGATATTCTTAAGTACTTACGAAGGACTAAGAATATGTTCATGGTTTATGGGGGTGGTGAACTGAAATTGGAAGGCTACACTGATTCTAGCTTCCAATGTGACGTGGATAACTCGAAGTCAACCTCTGGTTTTGTATTCATGCTCAATGGTGGTGCTGTCTCTTGGAAGAGTTCCAAGCAAGACACCATCGCGGATTCAACCACTGAGGCTGAGTACATCGCAGCATCAGCTGCTGCAAAAGAGGCGGTTTGGATAAGGAATTTCGTCCAAGAGTTGGGTAATCCCTGATGGAGTTGGTCCAGTCCCGGTGTACTGCGACAACAAGGGTGCCGTTGCGCAAGCAAAGGATCCTAGGTCTCACCAAAGATCCAAACATATACTGTGGAAATACCACATAATCCGGGATATTGTGGCTAGGGGTGACATAGCAGTTGAGAGAGTCGCCTCTGCAGACAACATTGCTGATCCACTTACGAAGCCCTTGCCAGGACCGTTGTTTGAAAAACATCGCGAAACAATGGGACTACGTCTGATGAGTAGTTGGCTTTAGGGCAAGTGGGATATTGTTAGAGTAGATGCCCAACTAGCCAACTTGTGGCGTGTGGGTTCTATTGACTCTTGTGTATAACGATATTTATTTATGAAATACGCATTTCTTTTATGGCATTCTTTATTTTCATTATGTTATAATGTTAACAATTGTGTTGGATAAAGACCTAGAATGCACCATAGTGTATGTTAGATGTGATAGTGGATATGATGGCTATCATGAAACACATCTAATAGTCACTGTGTATTCTGAACTCGTTCCTAGTCGATTGGGCCGTCAAAATGAGGATAAGGCCGCCCGAGCTTGAGACTAGCACCTGCGATGTGAAGTACCATGTTTCATTGGTAGGGAACATTGTGATGTTCTGAGCATGTAGATGGATAGTGACCTGGTGATCTATCGAACTACCCTCGTTCGGACTTTCCAAGTGGTTACCATTTGTCGAGTGGATAAGTCCGAGGTCTTGGTTGTACTGATTAGTCCTCACTACTCGAGACGTCATTGAGACTCTACATGATAGGCGCCTTATTTGACCCGTTTATTGAATCACTTGGGGTCATTAGGTGGCGGGATTGGGTGAGGTCCCGATGCATGTAGGAGTTGATGCTTCGTTGTCGAGAATTCACCGCTCGCTTTTATGCGTGGATATCCTATGTTATCTGAGGAGATAATAGTGTGATAATTCTCTGGCCAGAGTACTGGATGTGTTTTAGGTAAATGGGTTTGCCTAGTAACACTCGTGATGTCACTATTTGATCTCCAAGATGTATGCATAGTTATCGGATCTCTAGCGACTCTCGATTTACCAATGGTCGTTGATCTGATCGGGATATATGTGTTGAAAGGACCGTACTGTACGCTAACCATGACCAAATGGTTCTTGCAGGAACTATCAGTGATACCTAGGGGATCATGGGGCGATGTTGCTAGGTGCTTTACCATGATCCGATGGGTCAGTCCGAAATTGTGATTTCGGAGTCACAATGGTTGTGGGCCCACGGCTAGCTGTATCCCTGAACCATTGAAGGTCACACAAGTACTGGATTCATGATTCCCGTAGGGAAACTGAGCTCAATGTGTTGAGCATAGGAGGAGGAATTTAGGGAGTGCGACTTCCTAAAGGTCAACAGGGGTCAAATTGCGATTTCCCATAGTTGAGGGGCTAAACTGCAATTTTGGACTAGGTGGTCTGAAAAATTGTTTTCACATCATAATACTCAGTTTTGGAAACTGTTTAGATCGGTCCGACCATATCTTTGATCGGAGTTATGATGAATCCACGGTGATAGGGATGAACCGAATGTTCATATGTTGGACTGGGCCCGCCCCAGGTCCAATGGGCCGGTTCAAGCCCATCAAACCTATACTTATTCTTGAGCCTAGGGTTGTATGACATATCACAACTCACACCAAACCCTAGCTTGCGCCGCCCCTCCTCTCCAAACTCCCTCACGGCCGCCGTGCCACCACCGCGCCGCCGCCGTCCGTTTGCTTCGTGGTCGGACTTGTTCTGATCACATCGACGAGGAGATTCCGTTCGTGCCAAATTAGTCAGATCTTATAGTGCAGACTGACGAAGGAATCCTGATTCCGGTCGTGGACCTGATTAAGGAGTATCTACCGCCGCCTACATTGAAGTGCCGGATTCCGTGTGAATCTGGTCGGAGCCAGGCGCCTAGACGCCAGCAAGGTAACATTTATTAAACATTCTATGTATGTTTTATTGAATAGATTTTATGTATTGAACGATTACCAAGTTAAAAACCCGCTCATGTCGTCGCCCTAGGAGTCCTCTGACTGAAACCAGCTGCGTCGCTTCTCATTTTCTTAAATCAATGAAATCATCTTTTGCCAACAATTAAATTGTCATTTTGACCCAATGAAAATAAACAAGATTCATATATGTAATCCTATGGATTTTGGGGCGTTACAACTCTACCCTCCTTATTGAAATTTCGTCGTCGAAATTTACTTACCAAACAGAGATGGGTAAAGGTTAAGCATATCAGCTTCTGTCTCCCATGTTGCTTCTCGCTCAGATTGATTAGATCATTGTATCTTAACCATAGGAATACTACGGTTTCTTAGCTTTTTAATTTCTCGAAGGAGAATTCTTTCTGGTCTTTCTTCATAACTTAAATCTGGTGCTAATTGGATTGGTTCATGACTTAGCACATGCGAAGGGTTAGGAATGTATTTCCTCAAGGCTGAAACATGAAAAACACTATGCACTGCTGACAGCTACGGTGGCAGTGCTAAACGATATGCTAGCGTTCCTATCTTTTCTAGGATCTCATATGGTCCAATATATCTTGGACTCAATTTTCCTTTCTTTCCAAAACGCATTACTCCTTTCATTGGAGCAATTCTCAAAAATACGTGATCACCTACTTCAAAATTTAGTTCCATTCTCCTATTATCTGTGTAATTCTTCTGCCGACTTTGGGCAGCTTTCATCCTTTCTCGTATTTTCCTAACAGCTGCTGCTGTTTGCTCCACCACGTCTGGTCCTAAACCAGCTCTCTCACCAACTTCATCCCAGTGAAGGGGTGTTCTACATTTTCGACCATAGAGTGCTTCATATGGAGCCATCTGAATTGAATCTTGGAAACTGTTATTGTAGGCGAACTCTACTAATGGTAACTTCAGATCCCAACTTTCTGAAAAATCCACAATACATGCTCTGAGCAAGTCTTATAAAATCTGAATCACCCTTTCAGATTGTCCATCTGTCTGAGGGTGAAACGCCGTGCTAAAGGTCAGTTTTGTACCCATAGCTCTATGCAAACTCTTCCAAAAAGCTAATGTGAACTTCGGATCCCTATCCGATACAATAGAAATCGGAATACCATGTAGCCTCACTATTTCCTTCACATATAAATCTGCATATCTGCTCACATCATATGTTGTCTTGACTGGTAATAAGTGAGCAGACTTAGTGAGTCTATCTATTATAACCCAAATGGAGTTATATCCTTGCGCAGTCTTTGGTAAACCAGTTACAAAATCCATCGATATACACTCCCATTTTCATTCTAGAATAGGCAGTGGCTTCAACAATCCAGCCGGCCTTTGATGTTCAGCCTTCACCAGTTGGCAAGTTAAACATTCTGATACATATCTAGCAATATCCCGTTTCATTCCTAGCCACTAATACAGCTTCTGGAGGTCTTTATACATTTTGGTACTTCCGGGGTGTACTGAATATGGAGCTATATGGGCTTCTGCCAAGATATCTGATCTCAAAGTGTCTACTTGAGGCACCCAAATCCTTCCCAGATATCTGACTACTCCATCTTCTGAAAAGTAGAGGCTACTGCCTCTCTCTATCTTGCTTGACCCACTTCTGGAGTTGTTCATCTCTTGGTTGTCCCTCACGAATCTGATCTATCATATTTGACCTTATAGAGAGATCTGCCAAAATCATAGTACTACCGCTGGCACTATTTCTAGTTCAAACTTTTCAATGTCAACTGCCAATGGTCTCTGGACAATCAACTGAGCTAATCCAACATACTTCCTGCTTAGAGCATCAGCTACCACATTAGCTTTTCCTGGGTGATAACTGATCGTACAGTCGTAATCTTTAACCAGTTCCAACCATCGCCTCTGCCTCATATTCAGTTCATTTTGGGTAAAGAAGTATTTCAAACTCTTATGATCAGTAAATATTTCACACTTCTCCCCATAGAGATAATGCCTCCATATCTTAAGGGAAAAGACAACAGCTGTCAGTTCCAAATCATGTGTAAGATAGTTCTTCTCGTGATCTTTCAGCTGTCTAGATGCGTATGAAATTACTTTGCGGTCCTGCATCAGTACAACACCTAATCCCATCTTACACGCATCTGTGTAAATCACGAATTTTCCTTGATCAGATGGCATGGTTAACACAGGTGCTTCTATCAGCGCTTGTCTCAAACTGTCAAAGCTGTTTTGACATTCAGCTGTCCAGTTATACTTCACCTGTTTTCTTGTTAACGTAGTCAAGGGAACAGCTATCTTGGAGAATCCTTGGATAAATCGCCTATAATATCCGGCTAAACCCAAGAAACTCCTTATTTCCAAAACAGACTTTGGTATTGGCCTGTCGCGAACAGCTTCTACTTTAGCTGGGTCGACTTCTATTCCATCTTAGAAATAATATGACCTAAGAACGCCACTTTCTCTAACCAGAAGTCACATTTGCTAAATTTAGCAAACAACTGCTTATCTTTCAAAATCTGAAGAACTGTTCTTAAATGTTGAACATGCTCACATCTGGTCTTAGAATATACTAAAATGTCATCAATGAATACTACTAATAAATTGGTCCAAAAATGGTTGGAAAACTCTATTCATTAAATCCATGAAGCTGATGGAGCATTCGTAAGCCCAAAAGGCATAATTAAAAATTCATAGTGACCATACCAAGTTCTAAAGGCTGTCTTATAGACATCTGATGCCTTAATCTTTAACTGGTGGTATCCAGACCTCAAGTCAATTTTAGAAAAGACTATGGACCCTTTAAGCTGGTCAAATAGATCTTCTATCCTAGGAAGTGGATACTTATTCTTAATGGTCAGTTTGTTTAACTCTCGGTAATCTATACATAGCCTCAAACTTCCATCCTTTTTCTTGACAAATAATACGGGGGCTCCCCAGGGTGAAGTACTAGGTCTAACAAATCCTTTTTCTAACAGATCTTGTATTTGTTCCTTCAATTCCTTCATCTCTGATGGAGCTAATCGGTAGGGTGGTCTAGATACTGGATCAGCTCCTGGAACTAACTCAATCGAAAATTCTAATTCCCTGTCTGGTGGTAATCCTTGAATATCTTTGGGAAAAACCTCAGGGAATTCATTTACTACTTCTACCTCTGACAGCTGGGGCTTACTGACGGTTGTTATGGATGACAAACTTGCCAAAAATCCTACCCCTCCTTTCCTCAAGCATTGTTGAGCCTTAAGAGCTGATATTATTCGAGGAATTCTAGAAACATGATTGACTTCAAACTTAAATGGATCTCCCTTAGGCGGGTTAACCACTACTGATAAATCTTAAAATCTATCACTACTCCATATTTGGTTAACCAGTCCATTCCCAAAATCATATCAAATTCCGGCATTGGTAACATAATTAAATCAGCAGTAATCAAATGCCCTTGAAGTCTAAGTTCTAAACTTCGAAACACATCGTGAGACATCAATTCTTCTCCTGACGGCACTGATACACAAAAGCCTACAGCTACCTGATCAGACTTGATAGGTAATCTCTTAGCAAACTCAACATCTATAAATGAGTGAGTAGCTCCTGAATCTATTAAAGCCAGAGAAGAAAATCCAGCAATCATAATCTCACCTGTGACTATTGTTGAGTCTGGGTTGGCTTGTTGAGCTGTCATTACAAAGGCTCTGCTGGTTACCAGTTGCTTCGACTTTGGACAATATTTCATAATATGCCCTGGCACCCCACATTTATAGCAGATATTTTGCCAAGTCTGCATTGTCCAGGATGATGCTTCTGACACTTAGGACATGCTGGCCTATTTTTACCAGCAGGCACAAAAGCCTACAGCTACCTGATCAGACTTGATAGGTAATCTCTTAGCAAACTCAACATCTATAAATGAGTGAGTAGCTCCTGAATCTATTAAAGCCAGAGAAGAAAATCCAGCAATCATAATCTCACCTGTGACTATTGTTGAGTCTGGGTTGGCTTGTTGAGCTGTCATTACAAAGGCTCTGCTGGTTACCAGTTGCTTCGACTTTGGACAATATTTCATAATATGCCCTGGCACCCCACATTTATAGCAGATATTTTGTCCAAGTCTGCATTGTCCAGGATGATGCTTCTGACACTTAGGACATGCTGGCCTATTTTTACCAGCAGGAACAGAACTGATGGGTTGAATCGGTAGAGGTTTTTGTTCCTGAGGCCTCTGCTGGTTCTTGTTTTGTTTCTTAAACGGCCTCTGGTCCTTCTGCTGAAAGGCTTGTCTCTTCTGTTGCCTTTCTTCATCAACATCTTTCCAGTCCCTCTCAATACGCAGAGCTCTATCCACTGCTTCTCTGTAAGTCCTTGGCACAGATAGCCTAACATTCATTTTGAACATAGGTTTCAATCCTTCTACAAAATGACTCAGCTTCTCTTCTGGGTCATTTCCTATCAAAGGTACAAAATAGCACCCTCTTTCAAACTTCCGCACATATTCCTGCACAGTCAAGCTCCCCTGTTTCAGGGTCAAAAATTCCCTTTTCAATTCAGACCTCTTATCTGCTGTGAAGTATTGTTCAAAGAACACTTGTTTAAAATCTGCCCAAGTGAGATTTGTCAAATCCACTGATAATTTTGCTCCTTCCCACCAAATCATGGCATCCTCTCTCAACATGTAGATAGTGCACCTAGGCCTATCTAAATCAGACATCTGGAGGTATTCAAAGATAACCTCCATCGATTTGATCCAGCTTTCAGCAACTAATGGATCAGTAGTGCCACTAAATTCCTTTGGCTTTTGTCGTCTGAACTTCTCTTGAGGATCATCATTACTGGGTCCTCGGCTACTAGATGATTGCCCGTTACCCCTGCCAGTTTGTTCTACCAGCAGTCACAAGAGTTGAGCAATACTAGCATTACTATCAGTGTTATTTTCTTCTACTGGAATACATCTTCTACCTCTTCCTCTTCCTGACATCTTATAATCTATAGCCCGTAATCCACCACATATAATTATCAGAGCATGCTAAAAATATTAAAGACAATGCTCTGAAAAAAAACTCACAACTTAGAGGAACGGCCGATGAACTCTGATTCAGCTGACGGTGCGTGTGTTTATCTCAGGAACGTTGCTCTGATACCATGTTGTGACGCCCAAACCAACGGGGTCACGAAATTGGGGTGAAAAAAAATTTTAGAATAAAATTAAGGGCTGAAAGACAATTTGTTATAAGCTGTATTCCTTATAACTTAGAAAAAGAATGAAACACAAACACAAGCTGACAGGCGAGTACATAAGCGGCGCCAACTACTGAAAATTTACGAAAAACAGATTCTATTATATATTGCAATTGCGGTTTTACAACAGCTGTCATTCTACCTAAATTACTACTGTTGTAACTGATTTAATACAGACGTCTAAAAATGAAAGACTACATCAGCTATGACACGGAAAACGCTGGCCATCGATAAACTCAACACCACCAAGCAGCTGTTTCAGGATTCACCTCTCATTCGCTCCTCAGCTGTCGTACATGCACCATTTTAAAATCTAATGAGCCTAGGGGCTCAGCAAGTAAAATCTGAGTAATAACAATTTCATTTACAGCAGACAGACATCTGATCATACAATACTGAGTTAAAGGAACATCAATACTTAAACATTCATTCGTAAACATTTCTCAAACATATCTTTCCTTCATAAACTTGGAGATGGGGATAATAGCCCAGATCTCATCCTTATCATTTTCTTTTGATTTATGGCTTAGAAGCTCTCCTTAGGTCCGTGTTGCACTTTGATCAAAATGACTTCCGATATCAGTTTTAGCATATAGCTCATATGAAAGGGCAGTCGACATCTGAACGACTACTCACCCTTCTCCTTGTGACCGTCTGTTATCTATGCCATAAATCTTAAAATAAACTTTTGTTCCTTTAACTCTCATCTTTTCTTTGAAATTCACTGAAATGAAATCAGACGTGATAAAATGGAACAATACTTGGTAACAAAACAGATCTTTACTGTTCACGGTTATCGCTAAAATGAATCAGCTTTTGCTAAGGGAAACAATATCGTTAGCGTAAAACAGCTGCAAGGACACTCGCTAACATTGAAACAGATGTGATAAATGAAACGATGTCGTTAGTACAGATGTCAACGCAACTCAATTTAGTCAACTCAACGGTCAATGAAATACAATTGAACTCAACAGCTGATTCTGGGAACAATGAATGTAGTTGGTCAACTCAGCAGTCAACGTAACTTAAATGCATAATTTCAGACGTTGAATGAACCAACAACTGAACCAAACTAATGCAACTGTTGATGGCAAATCAAAGAAACAGTTGATTAAGAATAAAATGCAACAGCTGGACACAACTAACACAACTGCTGAAACACTAATCAATCACAACTTTTGAATACTAAACAATTGCAACTGCTGATTACAAACTTGGTGTTGCAACATCAAAGCGACAGCCATGCTACCAGCCGTTACCTATCAAACCAAATTTAACTTCTGATTCGACCAGTAACTCCGATCACACAGCGTCAAGCTCGTTAGTTACCATTCACCCGAAAGAAGAACATTCATGAACTTACTTGAATCAAACTCGAACTCCTCAGTATTTTAAAACATCCATAACTTTCTGGAAAAACTTGGAAGCAGTAAAACATCATTTTGAACCCAATCTTTCTTTTCTTGAACATGCGTAAATCATTTTAAGCATGAACTTCAACATCTCTTAAACATACAGGCAAGCAGATCCATAAAATAAATAAAATCAATATATATTTAAATGGTGTAGCAAATGATCAGCTTTTACTTGCCTTAAAACGAAGCCTTACAACCACAGTCGATTCCTGTAG
This sequence comes from Dorcoceras hygrometricum, assembly GCA_001598015.1. Taxonomy (NCBI): domain Eukaryota; kingdom Viridiplantae; phylum Streptophyta; class Magnoliopsida; order Lamiales; family Gesneriaceae; genus Dorcoceras; species Dorcoceras hygrometricum. The sequence goes on along the minus strand of KQ992555.1, from coordinate 128,211 downwards.
AAATATTCTCATTGAACAACACAACAAGCTTCTCTGTAAATTATGTTTAGAAGAACACGAAAGAGTTTTCTGATACAAGTGAAAATAAACTTTGCTTTCAAAACAGGTATTTATATGGAAGGGATTAGTGGCAAGGTGCTGCTTTCTTCAAGCATGACACACCTCGATTAAATTATAAAATTTGGTAAAATTCCCTTCACATCATTTTAATTTGTAATACACCAAACCATTTTCAAAAGAAATCATTTGTACTCCTTAAAATCATTTTCCAACCAAGTTAAAAACCCGCTCATGTGTCGCCCTTGGAGTCCTCTGCTGAAACCAGCTGCGTCACTTCTCATTTTCTGAAATCAATGAAATCATCTTTTGCCAACAATTAAATTTTCATTTTGACCCAATGAAAATAAACAAGATTCATATATGTAATCCTATGGATTTTGGGGCGTTACAAAAACCTTACATTTATTTATTCGAGTTGTAACCACTCTGTGGTATCGTGTATTGATTGTAAATAAAAAAAACAGAGTGCATAGAAAGCGTGAAAGCTTAAACGGCTTAGAATCTGTCGTTGTATTTGTAGAACAGATTACACATCTATTTCTATCGTGGTGTTGCTAGGAGTTCTTGCAGCTTGCGAGCTGTCAGATAGGGTTGCAGCAGGAGCTTTTGTAATCAAAGTCTTCTAGTGGAATCCTTCCTGTTCAAGGAATAAGGGGAGACGTAGGAGTTTAAGCTCCGAACTTCCATAAACAAATCTCTTGTCCCTTTTAATTCAACATTTATTTACCGCTTTACATTTTTCGTGTTTATATATTTGTTACTGTTCAATCGGTTTCATTCGGCACATTTTCTTGTTACCCGAGAGAACAGTAGCATACTGAGATTCCCATAAGCTGGTAAATCAGCTTAGAGGTAGCCGACAGTTTTAAATCTTTTTGAAAGGAGTTTTTTAGAAAATTTGTGTTCAACCCCCCTTCTGAACTCCCGAGCTATATTGAAACTGTATTTTCGATCCAACAAGTGGTATCAAAGCACGGTTATCTCAGTGTCTGAACAAATTTTGCCTATATGCAATTATCAATTATGTCGATCTCTCACAATAAAATTCCTATGTTCTCCAAGGAGTACGACATCTGGAAGATCAGAATGCAAGCTCACCTGGTGGCTCAATATGGCTGTGACGCCAAAAACCATGGGAATCAACGGAATGGAGTAATTGGAAAATCAAAAGGAATAGAAGGACTAAATGCGAAAAGTTGTAAGGTGTATTCCCTTACAAAAACTAAACATAAACAGTTGGCGCCAAAAGTAAACAGAAGAAACAGATTTGGTATATAAGAACTTCAAATTTCGATTACAAAAGTCGATATTACAACTAATGGAACTCGATATGAATTCTCTATTGTTGTAATAGATCTTAATACAGTTCTGAAAAAAGATAAAAAACAACAAACAGCTCTGGCTATACGGAAACGCTGGCCTTTGACAAACACATGCCACTCCCAAATCTGGTTCAGCTCGTGCCACCCGCCTGCCCCTGAGCTACCTCACCTGCATCAGGAAAACTAGTGAGCCTAGGGGCTCAACAAGTAAAACTGAGGATAACAAGATCACATAATGCAGGCATAACTTAAACATAATACATAAATTAAAGGAAGTCATCTGAACTCAAATCTTACTACTAAAGACAGATCGGAACATCAGATCTGAATCGATTTTATACTGAATGACTTATGTGAAGGGATTACATTACTTCCATAATCCTGGTCCCTTCTGTGAAGGGATTATAGTTATACCGTAATCCTGTCCCTTCCTGATTGACCGGGTCCTGTACCATAAGTCCTTAAAACTGAAACTTTACTTCCTCTATTTTAAAATAACTATTATACATTGCTCTTGATCGAGGATCGATCGCTGAAAACTGAATGATTCACTGCTATGAAACTCATTTTTGTCTTTAAAAACAAATTTACCTAAGTGTACAGCTGGGCTACGAGCTGATGATAGCAGAAACCAGCTCGGAAGAACGCAAAACAGCTTTGGCTAAAGGAAACAGATCGCAAGCGTAAAGAACAACTTTGGCTAAATAAAACAGATCTCGGGTGTGAATCTCAGATTTGGATAAAGAAAATAGCTTACGAATAGTGAAAACAAATCTGGTTCTACGAAAAACATCTTACGCGTAGTAAAACAGATTTGGTTCGAGGAAACAGCTTACGCGTAGAAAAACGGTAACATAAGCTTCGTAAGAAGAATTTCAGCTTTGGAAGGTCACTCAGCTTTGAGAAACCCAATCAATTTAACAACAAATCACGCCGTCTGGTCAAGAAAAATAGGCCAGATCTACTTAGAACGAAGGTACTGCACCAACTCAGACAGTCTCGAAACAGACTAGCTCAGTTTATTCGACCAAAACATAGTCCCGATCAAACCAGCACCGCCTATCTGTTCGGAGTCGATCTCCATAACTTTTACAGCACACGAGAAAACAAGAACTTCTCTTGGCTTATCTTATCTGGAATCTGTACAACTCAGTATTAAAAACACAACTGCTTGCTAACAGATAATAGTGAGTTTTCTCAAAACTAAAACATCAAAGCGGTGAATCCTTAGCTTTAACATGGACATGAACTGCTGAACTAACATGCATCAGACAAGCACACACAGAAAACAACGAAACGATATATGTTTTACAGATGCAGCAAGAATCAATTTTACTTGCCTGAACTGAGGATAACGACGAACAGATGGCCTTGGCTGGAAATCTTCTCAAACACACTCTGCGAGCTTCTGTATATTTTTAGAGAAATGAAAGATTTTCTTATAAACAAATGAGCTCTATAACTCACGTAAATCATCATATGGGAGGATGATTTGTATTAGGTGAAAGGTACAATTATGAGGCATGGCTATCATACCAAATCCTTGCAAAATTAATAAAAACTCCCTACTACTATTTTAATTTGTAAACTTGCTACCTCATTTTATAAAAACCCAAATCTCCCATCAAAAACATTTTATTTAAAAGAAAAGCTGCTCCAGCTCGGGATTGTGCTTGGAGCGAAATCCTTCAAGAAGCCATCTGGGCCGTCGCTTCTAAGCTGGAAGAAAAATAAATCATCTTAGACAACTGAAACTTGCTTGAATTGAAATCTGGATGCTCAAATAACAAAACAGCCCTTGAAAATAAAAGGCTAACAATTGTGGTCCTATGGATTTTGGGGCTCTACAATGACGATATGTGGTTCATTATCACAGATGGCCCCATAAAGATTATGAAGACAAACACTGCTATGGCCATCTCTCCGGTGCAGTGCAATGGGTTGAAAATCCTATAATGGAATGGACGTCAGAGGATAAAAAGAAAGCTAACTCAATGTGGCAAAAGACATTTTTACAAGACGTTGGACAACAATATGTTTAGAAAAATTTAGACTTGTGTCACAGCCAAAGAAATTTGGGAGAAGCTAATCCAGATCTGCGATGAGGAAACCAAAGAAAACAAACTCACTGTGGTCCTGCAGAAATTTGCGTCTATGAAGATTAAATCTGGCGAAACAATGACTGAGTTCGATGAAAGATTCAGCTCTGAGTGATAGAGCTTACCAGATTAGACAAAGAATACAACAACAGAGAACTGGCATTGAAAGTGATGAGAGCTCTTCCTAAGGAGTGGGACGTAAAAACTATGGCAATGAGGGAATCGAAGGACCTCAACAGACTGGAACTCCATGATCTGTTTGCAAACCTGAAAGCATATGAATTCGAGCTGGAGACCGGATCAGAAGAAGGACCTTCCACGTCCTAGCCCACTCAAGCATTAGCTATAACTGAAGAGAAACCACAGAAGACAGCTGAGAAAATCAGCAACGTTGCTATGTCCCTCTTCATTAAGAAGTTTGGGAAATTCATGAGAAGAACTCAATCACCCTCTTTTTCAATTAAAGTACATAATTCTGAACATGCTACTAATGATATGAAATGCTTTGAATGTGGCAGGCATGGACATTTTGCAGCGGACTGCACAAAATCAAAGCAGGAAGATAAGATAAATTCAGATCACAGACGACACCACACGGATGAGAAATCATACATCAAAAGCGGGATCGCAAAGTTCTTGTAGCAGAGGAAAGAAAAAGAAAATGGGCTGATTCTGATTCAGATGAGAGCACTTCAGGCAGTTCATCAAGTGACAGTGAAGAGGATGTACAGTCTCTGATGGCTGATGACACTAACGAGGTATTTGATTTCTCTACAACATGTTTACACGAGAAGACCTTGTTAATGCACTTAACGAAATGGTCTATGAGTACAAGAAGCTATCTCAGACGTTTGAGGATGTTAAAGCTGAAAACGAGTGTCTGAAAGATAAGTCATATGACGCAAGCTGTTTACAGCTTGAAGATCCAGACAGTCTAAAGACTGAATTAAGTAAGCTGAAAACAGAGAATGAATTCTTGAGATCCAAGTCCAATGAGCTCACTTCTGAAAATGAGAGATTAAAACTGGTGCTGAGCTCTTGGAAAAAATATTCTATTTCATTAGGTAAGCTGCATGAGGTCCAAAAGCCATTTAATGATAGAACTGGACTGGGCTTCAGCTCTGTCGAGAGCAACTCTAGTGATAATAATACTCAATCATATCTGACAGATGACAAGCTCAAAATAATGAGTTTTGTCAAAGCCAGTATGATACATAAGACACTTGAATCGGTTAAGTATGATGACCAGATTATGTCTAAGATGAAACATAAGGGAAAGTCTGGTATAGGATATGCTGAGCCTGAGAACTCCAAGCCTAGCTGGCTAAAGAACATATTAGAAAAGGATCGAGCTAGATCTGGTTCACAGTCATCTGATCTGCACCAACAAAGGCGTAGCTCAGTGGAGGTGAGGAAGCATAACAGAGCATACCAGCTCAGACGCGATCTGTATGGTCAAAGTACAGAACCAAGATTCAAAAAATCACACAGTATTTCAGCACGCACCTTAGTGGACACATACATGGGAAAAACTGTCAAGTTAATTCAAATATGGGTTCTAAAAGGGTTAATACAATCTAGACCCAATTGAAATTGAATTTGTTTTCTGATTGCAGGTATTCAAGAAGTAAGAATGGTATCTGGACAATAAATGTTCCAGACATATGACTGGGAATTACAAACTGCTATCGGACATCAAATACTCCAGAGGACCAAAGATTGTCTTCGGTGACAACTCAACAGGTGAAACTATGGGCAAGGGCAAGATTGTCCATGGTAACATAGTTATAAATGACGTGTTACTTGTTAAGAATCTGTGCTATAATCTGATAAGCATTAGTCAATTATGTGATCATGATTATGTGGTCAAATTTCACAAACACACATGCACAGTCCAGAATCCAGCTGGTATGACCGTCCTAACAGGACACAGATCGGGAAATACGTATAAACTGAACTGGTCAGAATAGCTGGTGAGACCTACATGTTTGGTTTCTAATTCTTATAAAGCATGGTTGTGGTATAAACGCATGAATCATACAAATTTTAAAACTATAGCTAGTTTGTGTGCAATATTTGGTCACTGGTTTGCCCAAAATTGATTTTACCAAAGATAAATTGTATTCAGCCTGTCAGCTTGAAAAACAAGTCCGATCCACTTTTAAAAACAAGGGTTGTAACTCTTCTTCCCAGAGCTTGGAGCTGTTGCACATAGATTTATTTGGTCATGTCCAGTTATCCAGCTTAGGGGGATTGTTGATGATTACTCCAGGTTTACTTGGGTAATATTTTTAAAATCAAAGGATGAGACTGCGGACCAGCTGATCAAGATTTTAAACCGTCTTCAAAATGAAAAATCTTCTTCTATTGATCGGATTAGAAGTGATTGTGGTACTAAGTTTTTAAATCGAACTTTATCCTCCTATCTTGACCACAAGGGAATCAGGCGTGAGTTGTCTGCGGCTAGATCTCCTCAATAGAACGGGATCGCTGAGCGTCGTAACCGTACTTCAAAAGAAGCAGCAAGAACTATGCTTGCTGATTCCGGAATTTCTCAAAAATTTTGGGCTGAAGTGGTGAACACTGCATGCTATACACAGAACAGATCAATGATTAACAATAAGCAGCAAAAGACACTGTATGAGATCTGGAATGGCAAACAACCAAACATCTCATATTTTAAAGTTTTTTGGTTGTCGTTGTTTCATTCATAAAAATGGTAAAATTCACTTAAATGATTTTGATGCACGATCTGACATTGGTATATTTCTTGGTTATTCAGCTGTGAGCAAAGCCTATCATGTTTTTAATAATAGAACACTGACAGTTGAAGAGTCAGTTCTTGTTAAATTTGATGAATCTAGTTTTTCTTCTAATTTTATTGCGTCTCTCAATGATATTAGCAACAGATTAGAAGCTGCTAATCTCCTTGAATCAAGTGATGATGAGTTACAGGTTCGAAGACCAGTAGAAGTTATCCAAGCTGGACCAGATTAGGTGCAAGCTGAACCAGATCAGGAGCAAGCTGGTACAGATAATGCACAAGCTGGACCAGATCAAGTGCAAGCTGATCCAGCTAAGGATCCAACTGTTGTAGATCCTATGCAAACTGATGGAAATCATGCAGAAGATGATGCAACAAACATACCAGTAATCAACCTAGATGATGAATATGAATAAACTACTCAACCTGAGGAAGCAGCAACCTCCTACGGACCTAGTCTCCGGTGGAATAAAAATCATCCACCTGAGATGGTAATCGGTAATCCTACTGCACCTCTTAGGACAAGAGACTATATGATAAACGAGTAATTTAATTCAGATTTCATCTCTCATTTAGAACCTAAGAAGATAGATAAAACCTTAGCTGACCCAAGCTGGATAGAAGCTATTCATGAAGAACTTAGCCAATTTAAACTTAGCAAGGTGTGGCACTTAGTTCCTCGACCAACTAATCAGATTGTAATAGAAAGTAAATGGGTCTTTAGGAATAAATTGGATGAAAATGGTAACGTTGTAAGGAATAAGGATAGATTAGTTGCTCAAGGCTATCGATAGGAAGAAGGAATAGATTTTGATGAAACATTTGCACCAATAGTCAGATTAGAAGCAATACGCATCTTTCTCGCATATTCATCCTTTAATAAATTTAAATTTTATCAGATGGATGTTAAAAGTTCATTCTTAAACGGAATCCTGTCAGGCCCCGTGCTAATCTCATAGGATTAGAGCACAATTAAGCACATAATCACGGAAGCGTAAAACAGGGCTTAAAAATTTTTCGAAATAATATGGGCCTAAACTCAAAACATGCATTCAAAATATCAATACTCATAATACGAGTTGACTCAAACTCATATAAAACAGGTAACACAAATCTCAAATCAACAATAATCAACAATAGATCCCCAAATACATAGAATCACGGGGCATCCCCCGGCTCAATACATGTCATAATATAACTGGGACTCAAGGAAACGAGGATCGACCAGCTGGCGCTCCACTCTGTCCAGCTTGGTTACCTGAAGATCCTGCAAATGGGTAACACAGACCCAAACAACACAAAAGCAGGAAAATAAATACGAGGTCAAGCCTCAGTACGAAGAGCTATCAAAACAACTAATCATGCAACATGCCATGATCGATGCTATGAAATGATGATAGCGTTGGACTTTTCAGGAACAACTCATCAGTCGGCCAGTCCCAACGTGGCTTTCAATCAGGTCATCAATCAATCTGTTAATCAGGCTCGAGATGTATGCATGTATGCCAATTCAATATTCAATGCACAATGCATACAATTCAATACGTGAAAACAGAATGTAAAACTCAATCAATTCACAAGCTGTATCACGTAAATCACAGAATCATATCAGCAGATTTCACAACATCAATCACAGCCATGTTCACGCTCAAAGCTGCTAAATCTGCTCAATTCGTACCTTCAACGGATGATTCTACCTCAACAGATTTTTACCAAGGCAGGCCAATCACAAGGCCAAAGCAACCAGATTACTCCTAGCTCAACAAACACGGCAGAGTCTTCCTGGAAGCTGAAATGTGTTACAATGCTTTGAAAATCAGCTCTACTCAAGCACACAAATCTGAACCTGTGCACTCTAACACCTACGGCCAGAACCCTACTCAAGTTCTAAACATCCTCGTAGGTATTAACCACAAGAACAGAGCTCAATTCAACAAAAAATACTTACCCAGAAGCTGAAACCAGCGGAAAAACTATCAAATTCCACTATACGAAGAAACCAGCAACTTCGCGATCCTCTTCAAGATCGTTCTACAGCCTCAACTGGGTAACAATCGGAGGAGCAACTCACAAGGAATCCAGCGCCACCAAGTTCATTCATAACAACGGCGGGAAGTGGCGGAAATCGACGGAGAAAAGTCACGGTGAACAGTAGCTAAAACGAGGGTTGGGAGATGAAGATAAGAAATATCGGGTTCAGAATATTTCTAAGTGTCGATCAACGCATCTCTATATGTATATCTCAATCCAACTGCTGCTGTTCTCAAAATAATCAGACGACGGGAACAGTAGATATCTTACGACTGGTGCTCATGTTTCTTTCAACAAAACCAGCAGCAGCAACCAGACGTTGCATTTCTCTTTGCACACCAAAACGACGCCGCATCAACTAGACGAAATGATGTCGCAGCGCTCCACCAGCTGATACCAAATTCTATCAAAACAACCAACGACTGGTTGCACTCAACAATCAAAACGATGACATAATGAATACGTCAGCATCACTGCCAACAGCAGACGCAACCAACAGCTGGTAACAATATTCCTCACAACTGGTACCAGACGCAATCCCAAAAATGCTGCGTTTCAACTTATCAAAACAACGTCGCGTTGCTCCCACGACTGGTGTACTCGCTAAAGACGCGATTCATCAAATCCATGAAAACTGCTGGGGCATTCGTCAACCCAAACGGCATGACCAGAAACTCATAATGCCCATATCAAGTCCAGAAAGCTGTCTTCGCCATGTCAGAGTCCCTAATCCGCAACTGGTGATAACCAGAGCACAAATCAATCTTCGAGTAAACGACCGACCCCTGCAACTGATCGAACAAGTCATCAATCCTCGGCAAAGGATACTTGTTCTTCACCGTCGCTTTATTCATCTGTCGGAAATCCATGCACATCCTCATAGACCCATCCTTCTTCTTCACAAAAAGAATCGGAGCTCCCCAAGGAGACATACTCGGTCTGATGAATACCTTCTCTAAGATATCTCTCAACTGATCCTTCAGCTCTTTCAACTCTGCTGACGCCAACGGGTAATGAGCTCTAGAAATCGGGGCGGTACCGGGAACCAACTCGATGCTGAAATCGATATCACGTCTCAGAGGGAATCCAGAAATCTCATCTGGAAACACGTCGGGAAACTCTCAGACGATCGGAATGTCGCTCAACTCCAACCGCGACTCTTGGGAAACGTCAAGCGCGTAAATCATGAATCCAGCATTATCCAGCGATAGCAGACTAAACATCTCCATGGAGGACACCAGTGGAATCTTCGAGCGCAAATCGGCACCTTATAACTCCCACCTCTCACCCGAATCAGGGCGAAATCTCACCACACCATGAAAACAGTCCACAGTAGCCTTATAGCTAGATAATACGTCCATTCCCAAGATGGAATCAAAATCTCTGATTCCCAAAACAATCAGATTGGACACCAAAACGTGCTCATCAAATTGAAGTACACAATCCAACACCACTTCACAGGACCACAGATTCACACCAGCAGGGGTAGACACGGAAACAACATCACACAATGGGGAAGAACTCAACCCATACTCACAAACAAACAACTCAGAAATAAAAGAGTGTGATTCACCAGTGTCAAATAGAACTTTCGCAGGATAATAAAAAATAAAGCATGTACCTGCGATCATCATACCAGGCGCCTCCTCAGCCTGCTCTCTCGTCAAAGCGTTTGCCTGAGCCTGCTGCGGAATCTTGAACGGAGGTCTCGAAGGTGCTCCAAACCTAGAAGGCTCACGGGGTTGGAATCCAGATCGCTGGATAGGGGCAGGAACCTGCGGTCTCTGAGAAGAACCACAAGCTGATCCGTGCTGCGAAGGAACTGAAGACTGACCCCTCAACAGAGGACACACCCTAACAAAGTGTCCTGGCTGTCCACAGTTACGGCAGGACCCCTGAACTCCATGACACTGCGAAGTCGGATGCCTTCCTCCGCACTGTCCACAAGACATGCCACTAGAACCGCTGCCAGAACCACTGCTAGAACCAGAACTCGCAGAACCAGAGGAACTCGAATCCTCCTTCTTCTTGAACTATTTCCCTCGAGGTCGAAACCTTTGGCGATTCCACTGCGGCTGCTGCGACCCTGAGGAGAATAAAAAGATCGCAACGCATCCTGCACATGCTGATAGGTGCGTCCAGTAGTCGGCTGAGTCGGAGCCTCAACCTCCATCAAACACTCCTCAATGTCCAAAGCTCGGTTCACTGCATCAATATAGGTCGCAGGTGACCCAGACAAAACCATCCGGTACAGATCAGGCCTCAAGCCCTTTCGAAACCTTTGGCGATTCCACTGCGGCTGCTGCGACCCTGAGGAGAATAAAAAGATCGCAACGCATCCTGCACATGCTGATAGGTGCGTCCAGTAGTCGGCTGAGTCGGAGCCTCAACCTCCATCAAACACTCCTCAATGTCCAAAGCTCGGTTCACTGCATCAATATAGGTCGCAGGTGACCCAGACAAAACCATACGGTACAGATCAGGCCTCAAGCCCTTCAGAAATTTGTTCCTCTTCGTCCTCTCCTGGTTGGCAATGTGTGGCACATAAACCAAAAGCGCAGAAAACTGTCGGGCATACTCAGCCACTCGCATGTTTCCCTGCTTCAAATTGTCAAACTCCCGCGTTTGGTTTGCCTGAGCCTGCTGCGGAATCTTGAACGGAGGTCTCGAAGGTGCTCCAAACCTAGAAGGCTCACGGGGTTGGAATCCGCTGGATAGAGGTGACCCAGACAAAACCATACGGTACAGATCAGGCCTCAAGCCCTTCAGAAATTTGTTCCTCTTCGTCCTCTCCTGGTTGGCAATGTGTGGCACATAAACCAAAAGCGCAGAAAACTGTCGGGCATACTCAGCCACTCGCATGTTTCCCTGCTTCAAATTGTCAAACTCCCGCTCCCGACTGTTATAGAAGGAATCCGGGGTATACTCCTGTCTGAACGCCTCGCAGAAGCTCTCCCAGGTGATCACAGCCCCACTATATCGAAGGATACGAGAAGTACCCCTCCACCAGCGCTGTGCATTGTCTCTCATCTGCAACACCGCCAGCTTCAGTCTCTTCTCGGGAGCGTACTCTAGAGTATCAAACAACTCCTCCATCTGAGCTAACCAAGCCTCAGCCATTGCACCACCCTCTGCTGCAAAAAATGTCGGAGGGTTCGTCCGCTGAAACCTAGCTAGGACCAACTCCATCTCGATTATCTGTCTAGTAACATTCTCAACCTGATGAACATCATCATCACTACCTGCCCTAGACTCCTCCGTAGTACGTCTAGTCGTCCTACCTCTTCCTCTTCTCGGCGACATCTAAACAAATCTAGAGGTAAGATCTCACAGCAGATATATCACATAGACAGATAAAAGATCACATAAATCACAGAGTCAATCAGAATCAAATCAAAACTCTGTGCCTAGACTCGAGTGTGATCAAAGGAAATCGAGCTTATCCCAGTTTAAGCTTTGATACCAAAAATGTCAGGCCCGTGCTAATCTCACAGGATTATACCACAATTAAGCACATAATCACGGAAGCGTAAAACAGGGCTTAAAAATTTTTCGAAATAATATGGGCCTAAACTCAAAACATGCATTCAAAATATCAATACTAAAAATACGAGTTGACTCAAACTCATATAAAACAGGTAACACAAATCTCAAATCAACAATAATAAAATATAGATCCCCAAATACATAGAATCACGGGGCATCCCCCGACTCAATACATATCATAATATAACTGGGACTCAAGGAAACGGGGATCGATCAGATGGAGCTCCACTCTGTCCAGCTTGGTTACCTGAAGATCCTGCAAATGGGTAACACAGAACCAAACAACACAAAAGCAGGAAAAGAAATACGAGGTCAAGCCTCAGTACGAAGAGCTATCAAAACAGCTAATCATGCAACATGCTATAATCGATGCTATGAAATACATGAGGGCTATCAAGGATCGGATAGCTAGACCATTGTATCAACTGGCAATCATCTCAGTCAGCCTCTATACCCACACGCCAATCAGTCGATCACTACTCTGATGATAGCGTTGGACTTTTCAGGCACAACTCATCAGTTGGCCAGTCCCAACGTGGCTTTCAATCAGGTCATCAATCAATCTGTCAATCAGGCTCAAGATGTATGCATGTATGCCAATTCAATATTCAATGCACAATGCATACAATTCAATACGTGAAAACAGAATGTAAAACTCAATCAATTCACAAGCTGTATCACGTAAATCACAGAAGAATATCAGCAGATTTCACAACATCAATCACAGCCATGTTCACGCTCAAAGCTGCTAAATCTGCTCAATTCGTACCTTCAACGGCTGATTCTACCTCAACAGATTTTTACCAAGGCACGGCAATCACAAGGCCAAAGCAACCAGATTTCTCCTAGCTCAACAAACATGGCAGAGTCTTCCTGGAAGCTGAAATCTGTTACAATGCTTCGAAAATCAGCTCTACTCAAGCACACAAATCTAAACCTGTGCACTCTAACACCTACGGCCAGAACCCTACTCAAGTTCTAAACATCCACGCAGGTATTAACCACAAGAACAGAGCTCAATTCAACAAGAAATACTTACCTAGAAGCTGAAACCAGCGGAAAAACTATCAAATTCCACTATACGAAGAAACCAGCAACTTCGCGATCCTCTTCAAGATCGTTCTACAGCCTCAACTGGTTAACAATCGGAGGAGCAACTCACAAGGAATCCAGTGCCACCAAGTTAATTCAAAACAACGGCAGGAAGTGGCGGAAATCGACGGAGAAAAGTCACGGTGAACAGTAGCTAAAACGAGGGTTGGGAGATGAAGATAAGAAATATCGGGTTCAGAATATTTCTAAGTGTCGATCAACGCATCTCTATATGTATATCTCAATCCAACTGCTGCTGTTCTCAAAATAATCAGACGACGGGAACAGTAGATATCTTACGACTGGTACTCATGTTTCTTTCAACAAAACCAGCAGCAGCAACCAGACGTTGCATTTCTCTTCGCACACCAAAACGACACCGCATCAACTAATCGAAACGATGTCGCAGCGCTCCACCAGCTGATACCAAATTCTATCAAAACAACCAACGACTGGTTGCGCTCAACATCAAAACGACGACGTAAAGAATACGTCAGCATCACTGCCAACAGCAGACGCAACCAACAGCTGGTAACAATATTCCTCACAACTGGTACCAGACGCAATCCCCAAAATGCTGCGTTTCAACTTATCAAAACGACGTCACGTTGCTCCCACGACTGGTTCCTCAAACCAGCAGCTGGTCATTCAGCTGGGACAAGTCCTCACAACGCAACAACTGATAACGGTACAATCCAGCAGTCAACACCAAAAGGTTGACCAACACGTGTCGCTCTCTCGTTAAATCTCGCACCCAACGCAACTACTGCCAGCAGCAACCTCTTCAAATGCAACTACTGAATAGCGAAACGGCGACGCATCGCTCACACGCTACAGTAGACTTCTGAAATGTGCTACGACTAGTTTCTTACATAAACGCTACGTCTGGTTTCACCAAAACGACGGTGTATTAATCTCCTGTGATTTACAAATACGCGCTGCAACTGGATTCCACCACCGACCAGCTTCTAACTCAAAATACCAAAATTACGAAAACTTCCAACAATTAATCTCTTCTAATCTCAGATGAATTCGATTAATCACTAATATAAAATCTGATTCCTCACAAATCCTAAATGAGGAAGTGTATGTTGCACAACCTCCTGGCTTCATAGATCATATCAAACTAGATTACGTGTATAAACTGGATAAAGCTCTGTACGATCTGAAACAAATACCAAGATCTTGGTATGATACCCTGTCCAAATTCTTAATTGGGCATGATTTCACTCTTGGATCAGTGGATAAGACTTTGTTTAAGCTTGTTAAAAATAATCATGTCTTATTGGTCAAAATCTATGTTGATGATATAATATTCGGTTCGACTAATCCTAAACTGTGTGAAAAGTTTTCAAAGCTGATGCAGGATAAGTTTGAAATGAGCATTATGGGGGAGCTTACATTTTTCCTAGGACTGCAAGTCAGACAACTTGAGGATGATATCTTCATCAATCAAGCCAAATACACAAAGGAGCTTCTAAAGAAATTTGTGATGGACAAATGTTCTCCAGCTGCTACCCCAATGAGTGCTTCAATCAAGCGAGACAAAGACGAAGCTGGAACTGCCTTTGAGGCAACATTGTATCGTTGTATAATAGGCTCCCTGATTTACCTTACTGCTAGCAAACCAGACATCATGTTTGTTGTCTGTATGTGTGCTAGATTTCAAGCAGAGCCAAAACAATCACATTATATTGCTGTTAAAAGAATTTTAAAATATCTTAAAGGTACTCCTAACGTGGGTTTTTGGTATCCCAAAGACTCCAGCTTTTAACAGATCGGGTATAGTGAAGCAGATTATGCAGGTTGTCGAATGGACAGGCGTAGCACAAGTGGAACATACCAAATTCTAAGAGATCGTCTGATCTCAAGGTTTAGTAAGAAGCAAACTTCAATTGCCACGTCCACAGCTGAATCAGAATATTTAACAGTCGGACTCTGCTGTGCCCAGATCTCTAGATTCAACACCAGCTTAGGGACTTTGGCATTGATGCCTCTGAAGCACCAATATTCTGTGATAACACAAGTGCTATAGCCATTATGCAGAACCCTATGCTGCATTCACGAACCAAGCATATTGATATTAGGCACCACTTCATCAGAGATAATGTGCTCAAGAAGGACGTCAGGCTGGAATATGTGTCAACTGAACAGCAAGCTGCTGATATATTCACCAAGACACTGCCTGATGCTAAGTTTTATTATTTCGAATCGTTCTTGGTCTCTTAGAGCTACCCAAATTTGTTTTGTGCAGGTGATCAGGAGATGCTAAGCTCAGGGGGAACCTTCGGCTTAGGGAAACCTAGCTTAGGGACCTCCAGCTTAGGGGGAACCGACAGCTTACAGGAGATCCTCATCTTAGGGGGAACCTTCAGATTAGATTTAATATTCTTATCCCCGAGCTGATCTGATTTACCTCTGCTGAAATAGTAAATATATGGTTGTGTTTTCTTTCCATAATTGGCAGATTTTCAAATCTAGTATTTTCTTTACAAATATATTAATTTTGTGATCGTATATCTACTTTTTAACAAGTGTAATTTCAAATAAAAAACTGCCAATAGCTTCTTGACACGTGTGTTGTCAATGTCTGCCAGAAACCAACCAACATATTCTATCGATGTTTAAGATTCCCCTCGTTATACGCTCTCTCTAACCCTGAAACTTCTCTGCAAATCTCTCATGTTTTATATTCTCGTTGCAGGTGTTATCTCCAGCACGACTTATCGAGAAGAGGCAGATAATTGAGGACGCCAAGAGATCAAAAGCACCATGAATAAACAATCGGAGGATATGCGCCCTAGACCTACTGAAGTTACCCAGCAGCTAAACGTAGAAGGACAACTGATGAAAGAGGAGCGGTGAATCAGTGTACGGATTTGATTGTTCACCCCTCAGTCCAGATTTCAGTGGATATTTCGGATACTTTTTTCAAAGCTTTTCAGCACGGCCAACGTGTTGACCGGTGTTGTGGATTTTTCTAGGACGACTCTGGACGTAACCAGACAGCTGCTGAGCTCATAGACTTAGTTCACAATCTCAGTCTCAAGCAGCTGAAATATAAAGAGTTGTTCCATTCTTCAAGTCAGCATTAAATAAGCGTATGACGTCTCTCAAACTCACTATTGCAGAGGCACAAAAGTCACAAGGTTCACTGTAATTGCACAGGAGATAGTACCGGCAACTGATAAAGGACCGTGATAGAGACCAAGCTGCCCTCTCCTCGGAACTTACATCGACAAGGCTATTGCAACTAGAAGCGGTACGAAATTATTCGTCCAATGTCAATTCGAGCCTTGCATCCCTCAGCTCTCAGCTTGCAGAAGTTGTCGCACATCTTAAGAGAGCTGATGATGTCAAAAAGGGGGAAGGTGGTAGCAGCAGCAACAGAAAAGTGAAAGTAGCAGTGGAGGGAAGCGCAGATGGTTTTGAATCATTGTCTTGAGTATCAGTTCTTGTACTTAGCAATTCTCGTTGATTAATAAAAGAGAATTTTTGCTGTTAAGTTTTTTCATCACCAAAAATGGGGAAATTTTTAGAATAAAATTTAAGTTTTGGCGATAAAAAAAACAAGAAATCGAATAGATTACATTTGTAAGATGCAGAGATGGACAGAATAGCTTACGACGTAACAGATCAGCTCGGAGCGTGTTGATCAGCTAAGAGTGGGCGGACCAGATCAGAACTATGTATATCAGCTCAGAGTATGTCAAAAAGTTTACGGCGATGCATGTCAGCTCAAAGAAAGTAGAACAGTGTACAGCATAGCTACTAAACTCAGGATGATGCAGATCAGCTTAGAGCATCAACTTTCAGTTCAGGGTACGCAAATCAGATTAGAGTAATTCAGATAAGTTTAGAGTGGAGCTTCGAAATTAGAACAGTGATTTAGTTTAGGAATCAGCTTAGAGAAGATTCAGAATGAAGCTTCGTATATAGAACAGCTTACAGCAGTCTACGGGTATGTATAGCTCAGTGTACAGCATAGCTACTAAACTCAGGATGATGCAGATCAGCTTAGAGCATCAACTTTCAGTTCAGGGTACGCAAATCAGATTAGAGTAATTCAG
This sequence comes from Dorcoceras hygrometricum, assembly GCA_001598015.1. Classification (NCBI taxonomy): domain Eukaryota; kingdom Viridiplantae; phylum Streptophyta; class Magnoliopsida; order Lamiales; family Gesneriaceae; genus Dorcoceras; species Dorcoceras hygrometricum. The sequence goes on along the minus strand of KQ992555.1, from coordinate 111,227 downwards.
ATAAGTTTAGAGTGGAGCTTCGAAATTAGAACAGTGATTTAGTTTAGGAATCAGCTTAGAGAAGATTCAGAATGAAGCTTCGTATATAGAACAGCTTACAGCAGTCTACGGGTATGTATAGCTTAGACAGTACGGTAAACAGCTTACAGCTTAGACAACGGAGTAAACAGCTTAGAGCAGAAACAGCACAGAGACCAGCTCGGAGCTCAAGGACAACTTTCAATTAGAGCTTACATGAATTCAGATAAGATCTTGAAGAGCTAAGTCCCAGTTCAGTAGTGATCTTATCAGCTTACAAAACAGCTCAGAGGAACGTTTCCAGAACAGCTCGGAACTGTATATCAGATCAGACGTTAAAAAGACTCAGCTGAGCAGAGATCAGCTCAGACAGTTTTGGAACAGATCTCAAGAGCAGTCTACAGTGTTTCATATAACAACTTAGAGTTTACAAGCTTTCAGATCACGTCTACAGAGAACAACTTAGAACGCACAATTATCGATATAGACGTGATTCTATCAGAATCAATTTGATGCTTAATTACTGGCAAATTACTGGATGCTATATTTGGACTCAACGGTACCTTTACTGTGATTATGGAAGAAGAAATGACAAGTTCTTCAGAATAAAAGAAATCAACTAGCTGGTACAGCATATCATTTTCCGTTTGATAGAGATGGAAATATCTATATATACAGAATGATGAACAGAACGCAGGAGCACATCATATACGAATTTTTGAATCATGGGTGTATGAGATACGATATTTTGAATCAACTACGAACATCCTTGATACACAGAATTTTGCAAACAATTTGAAGCTACATACTGTTACGCTGCAGAATTCACGCCGCTCAAAATTTCACTGTTCATCATCATCTTCGTTCAACCTACACTCAAAAGCCTTACATTTATTCATTCGAGTTGTAACCACTCTGTGATATCGTGTATTGATTGTAAATAAAAAACAGAGTGCCTAGAAAGCGTGAAAGCTTAAACGGCTTAGAAGCTGTCGTTGTATTTGCAGAACAGATTACGCATCTATTTCTATCATGGTGTGGCTTGGAGATATTGCAGCTTGCGGGCTGTCAGATCGGGTTGCAGCAGGAGCTGTTGTAATCAAATTCTTCTAGTGGAATCCTTCCTATTCAAGGAAGAAGGGGAGCGTAGGAGTTTAAGCTCCGAACTTCCATAAACAAATCTTTTGTCCCTTTACTTTACAGCATTTATTTACTGCTTTACATCGTGTTTATATATTTGTTCACTGTTCAATCGGGTTCATTCCGCACATTTTCTTGTTACCCGAGAGAACAGTAACATACTGAGATTCCCCTAAGCTGGTAACTCATCTTAGAGGCAACCAAAAGTTTTAAAATCTGTTTGAAAGGAGTTTTTTGGAAAATTTGTGAAGGAGTTCATTCAACCTCCCGTTCTGAACTCTCGAGCTACATTTAAATTGTGTTTCGATACAACAATACTTGGACAAGAACCAGAATCACTGGAAAACATATTTGACGTGTTAACTCTTGTACCAGTTTGGAATTGCACAACGGTCGAACCAAGAAAGCAAAGAAAAGCTTCGGAAGCTATTCTGTTCATCCCTCGGCCTAATTTGGTAGCACGGTAAGAATTGAACTTAAAGGTATAATTTGACATCTTTTCCGACGGGAATTAATACTCGAGAGAGATGAGATTCTTGAGTTTCCCTGAAACCACATACGTACTTGTTTTCTTGGTTTTATGTGCTAAACTTGATTATATGATTTTTTGACTCACTACTCTGTGATCAGTATGAGATTTAATGTTGATTGTGTGAATGCATACTGACATGATTTCATTCATCTTGAGCCCAAAGCCGAAGCACATAGGGCAGATTCAGCCGCGAAGACGTTTGGGGAACTATAGTTGAGTGGCGAGGGATGTTGAGTTACTCCTGAAGATAGAATACTCATTGTAGTTGCTCCAAATTTGGGGGATTGAGAAGCAGGACACCACCTCGAAAGGGTGAGTAGGTGGTTTGTTCCGAGATATTAGTCCCCGGGATCCCAAGATATTCGACAATCCTTGTTTTTAAGACATGCATTGCATTCATTCTGATTATGTTGCATGTTATATCGATTATACTGAGATTGTATGTCTCACCAGAGTTTTCTGGCTGTTGTTCTGTTTGTATGTGTGCATGACAAAAGGTGGGGCGAGAGCTGGACCGACTAGACAGGGGTAGATAGAAGTGGGATGACGATATTGAGAAGGATACCTGCTGTCAGCTTAGCCTGAGAACGATAGTGCTAGCTGTGTATTTATTATGTATCTAGATTTGAATAAGACAGTGGGAACAACCGTTTGTAACGTTTATGTTTTGCAAGAAAATAGAATGTATTTGTGGCCAGCTCAACGTTTTCGTGATCTTGTTAAAAAAAATAGAAAAAGTTATCATATACACCGTTAATTACCTGAGCTTAATATTTTTTATTGGATAATTTCCCTGTCAGGCCACGTGCGCTAATACAACAATTAATCACAATTATGCGGAAGCATCATAAAAATACGGGCTAAAAATTTTCGAATAAGGGCCTGAACAAATATCATTTCAAAATACATCATAATTAAAATAGAGTTTAATTCAAAACTCAAACAACAACACAATAAGAAATCAAGACAAGTCTCAAACTACAGATCCCCCAATTACATAAAGGCACAGGAAATCCCCTGGCTCAATATAAGTATAAATATACTGGGAGTCAACTAAACGGGAATCTACTAGCTGAAGCTCCACTATGTCCAGCTGGATTACCTGTTGCTCCTACAATGGGCAACACAGTCCCAAAAACACAAAGCAGGAAAAAGAAATACGAGGTCAAACCTCAGTACGAAGAGCACAATAAAAACTTAAATCATATCAGACAATGCAATATAACTATCGTGCAATGCATGAAAGGGCTACCAAGAATCATCGGTAGGCAAACAGAATAGAACAACAACTCAGCTGTGCAATCTCATCAATCATCATCATCTTGTGATCTTCAGGTACGACAACTCAGCCGACCATCACAAGGCAGTTTGGTATTCAGGCGCAACGACTCAGCTGGCCACCACATCAAATCAACGTTGGACCTTTCAGGCGCGACGACTCAGCCGGCCGATCACAACGTGTAAAGGGATTCAGCTTTCAATAGAATCAGGCTCAATATGCATGCATGAATGCACAGCAGACTCATGCTTAATCAATGCATACATCACACGCACAAACAGCAATGTGCACAGAAGCAGATAATTAAGCAGTCAATGCAGAACATAGCAGTTAACACACAATAGAAATATTCCCAAAGCTTATATCGAAAACTGCTTAATACATAGATCAATTCGTACCTCAAACCTCAACAGATCTTACACAACAGAAGGCACAGCAACCAACTCAAGTCTACTTCCCAAGCAGCTCCACAGCAACTCAACATAAGCTACTACAAGCTCAAGTATGTCAACGTATCTAGCAATTAGCTCAAATCTGAACTCAACAGCTTAAATTCTAAAGTCCAGTAGCTTAACTCGGCTACCTAGCTCCTACAGAGCACTACTCAGCTCTCATACGAAGCTTAAAGAGGGAAAGAATCGCTTACCCAAAGCTGTCGAAGAACAGAAGATCTACTGGTCCACAATCGCGAAGACTCTCCAGCACTACAGCAACTTCACGTTTCTCAAATACGACGACTCCAGTCTCAAAACTGGTACTAATCGAAAGCCCTAGAGAATACGAGCTCAGCGCTACCAATCTTACTTCAAACGGCGGCGAGAAACGACGAAAATTGACGGAAATAGGGTTCGAATGAACAGTATTTATCGATGGTTATCGGGGAAGAAGATAGGAAATCTAAGATTTTAAAAATGCTCTAAGTGTCGATCATCACTTGCATTTAAATACCTAGTCAAAGCTACAACAGAAGTCATCATCGACTAATTCAGATCTATCACCAACTCAGATCTTGGTACAAAATTTTGGGGATCCGTATCCGCCCCCCGGCTAGGCAGCGGAAGAACAATAGAATAAACGCCGGGAGACGATCAATACGATACATTCAAAAACAAACTACGACATTCATAGGATGTTTAAGCGTGTTACTCGCTGGCACTTGTGCCTGGCTCCAACCGTGATTACAATAATCCGGCTCTTCTCGGTAGATTATGGTAGTTTACGCCAATCCGGTCCACGACCAGATCCAAGACTCCTTCGTCAGGCTGCACTAGAAGCGCTGACGAGATCAGCACGAACGGATTCTCCTCGTCGAACTGGCCGGAAACAGTTTTTCCGACGAAGACGGCGGCGGCGGCGGCGGCGGCGAGGAAGAGGAGAGGAGGGGGCGGCTAGCAAGTAGGTTTAGGGTTTTGTGTTATGAGTTGAGTTAGTAATTAAGTCTCCTAAATACATTTAAATAGATTAAGTGTTGGACTTGGACCGGCCCAACGGGCCCGGGTCCAACAATGAACATTCAGTTCATTTCCACCACCGAGACTTCATCGTAACTCTGATCGCCGATCAGATCGGACCGATCGACTCAGTTTCCGAAACTGAATAATTTGCCGATAAAACAAATTTTAATCAACAAAATCATATTTTCATTATAAAATCATATTCATAATTAAAATCACATTTTACTAATTTTAATTGTATCAAATTGGGCTTAAAACAATTCTAGGCCCAAAAACTTAAAATTTCAAAATCGATCAAAACCGGCCCCGACATCGTGTACCGGCCCGAAAACTTCACGGGCTGCCCGGGACAGGCCCGAACCAAACCCTAGAAGAAATCAGACCAGCCGTCACGACATCGCCGGAGCGGCGGCCGGTCGGCGGCCGCCACACGAAGATTGCGTGCGGCAGCGGCCGCACGCACTCCGCATCAAACGCGACGTTGGCCGTGCGCCTTCGCGCAGCGTCGCGTCCAGCGCGAAGCATGGCCGCGCAACGGGTGCGCGACGTCCAGCCAACGAGCGGCAGCAGCGTGCCATCCAGCGAGAAGCAATTGTGCGACGAGCGGCCGTGCAAGTGTCGACCATGGCGCGCGGTAGTCGAGAAGGGCGGCGCAAGGGTGGGCAACCAAGCGCGCGAGGCGGCCACCAGCGATCGCGCAAGGCGTCGCTCGGCAGCGCGCTTCCAGCGGCTGAGTTGCGCAATGGCTTGCGCACATCGTCTCCTCAGGCCGCGCAACGTGCGCGTTCATGGCACGGTCACCGCGCTGCCGCGCGTGCACTATCGCGCGCGGTGAATGGGCCGCCGCGTGCGGCGGTGGCTTGGTCGAAATTTCGAGATTTTGATGCTCTCAATTCTGAAATTCAACGAGTTAGATACAATTCAGGCAATACATATTGATCAGATCCGGGAAAAACTTGGCTCTGATACCACTGTTGGGGATCCGGATCCGCCCCCCGGCTAGGCAGCGGAAGAACAATAGAATAAACGCCGGGAGACGATCAATACGATACATTCAAAAACAAACTACGACATTCATAGGATGTTTAAGCGTGTTACCTCGCTGGCACTTGTGCCTGGCTCCAACCGTGATTACAATAATCCGGCTCTTCTCGGTAGATTGCGGTAGTTTACGCCAATCAGGTCCACGACCAGATCCGAGACTCCATCGTCAGGCTGCACTAGAAGCGCTGACGAGATCAGCACGAACGGATTCTCCTCGTCGAACTGGCCGGAAACAGTTTTTCCGGCGAAGACGGCGGCGGCGGCGGCGGGGGCGCGTGGCGGCGGCGAGGAAGAGGAGAGGAGGGGGCGGCTAGCAAGTAGGTTTAGGGTTTTGTGTTATGAGTTGAGTTAGTAATTAATTCTCCTAAATACATTTAAATAGATTAAGTGTTGGACTTGGACCGGCCCAACGGGCCCGGGTCCAACAATGAACATTCAGTTCATTTCCACCACCGAGACTTCATCGTAACTCCGATCTCCGATCAGATCGGACCGATCGACTCAGTTTCCGAAACTGAATAATATGATCTGAAAAACCATTTTTCAGAATCCCAGTGCAAAATGACCGTTTTACCCCTCAACAGCGGGAAACCTCGGTTTGACCCCTGTTGACTTTTAGGAAGTCGCACTTCCAGAAATCCTCTTCTCGTGCTCAACACATTGAGCTGAGTATCCGTGCGGGAATCTCGAATCCAGTACTTGTGTGACCCTCAATGGTTCAGGGATACAGCTAGCCGTGGGCCCACAACCATTGTGGCTCCGGAATCAAAATTCCGGACTTGCCCAACGGATCATGGTAAAGCGTCTAGCAACATCGCCCCATGATCCCCTAGGTATCACTGATAGTGCCTAGAATTGTCCAAAATCCAAGCAACTGGTGACCAGCAGAGCTTTTGTGATGACTGCTGATCAAGCTCCTCCAGAATCTACGGTGGTTACAGGTGAAATTACGATAGCCGGAATTCCTTCTCTAGCTTTGTTAGATTCAGGAGCTACGCATGTGAGTCGGCAAACGGGTCAAAGTGAGACGCCTATCATGTAGAGTCTCAATGACGTTTCGAGTCGTGAGGACTAATCAGTACAACCAAGACCTCGGACTTATCCACTCGACAAATGGTAACCACTTGGAAAGTCCGAACGAGGGTAGTTCGATAGATCACCAGGTCACTATCTATCTGCATGCTCAGAACATCACAATGTTCCCTACCGATGAAACATGGTACTTCACATCGCAGATACTAGTCTCGAACTCGGGCGGCCTTATCCTCATTTTGACGTCCCAATCGACTAGGAACACTTTCAGAATACACAGCGACTATTAGATGTGTTTCATGATAGCCGTCATACCCACTATCACATCTAACATACGCTTAAGTGCATTCTAGGTCTTTACTCAACACAATTGTAAATCATTACACACATAATGAAAGTAAAGAATGCCATATAAGAAAATGCGAATATCATATATAAAGATCGTTTGTACAAGAGTCTATAAAACCCACACGCCACAAGTTGGCTAGTTGGGCATCTACTCTAACACAAAACAGCTTTCATTCTAAGGCAGAAGTACTCACAACTGGATTGAGCGCTAAATCACAGCCGGCTCAGCTGTGGTAAATCAGATCTTGCTACGCTCCACTAACGCAACAGCAAATGACGTCGCTCTAACTTATCAAAACGAAGTAGCATCAAATCCCACTAGCGCTCCTCAGATCTTGGTCACATCTGAATTCATCAATCAGCACCGTTGACCATCATTGACATCTGAACAATTTGAAACCACTAGCCATTGCTGACTTCCTCGCGCAAAAGCTCACAGCTGTTCACACCCGCTACACTCTCACTGCTGAGTTGACTAGCGTTGACATCTGGTCACGCTACTACTGAATACATAATACGACGTCGCATTACCTCCAACAACGCCACATCTGACCAGTGCTCAAACAACAGCGCTTTGCTCCCTGCTTGCAACAACTCATGCAAACACACAAGGCACATCTGAGCATCCAGATTTCGCTAAAAACTGAAATTCTAAAAATCACTAAATCCTCAAATCTGAAAACCCGATACTCAGAAACTCAATTAGCTAATTCCAAACCAAATCTAATTAGCCATAAATCGTACTTAGCAAATTCTAGTCCTCACATTCCCTCTAAGAATTGATTAACACCGAGGTCCTCCCAGAGGTTGGGTATGCAGAAAAGTGGACCTCAACTAAGAATAAGGAGAAAAAGGCTCCAGACCAAACTAAGGCTCCACAATATTAGGAGCAACAGGCTCCAGAGCAGATTATGGAGCAATAAGCTCCTAGATAGATTGCGGAGAAACAGGCTCCTGAGTAACCAACTGAGAGTAAAACTGTAAGGACCCACCCAGCTCCCTACTGTGGAGACCCTGGAGGGTGAACCCATACTCATAGGACTACCCACACCCCTGGAAGTGTGGTTAAACTGCCTCCCCAGGGAATTGAACCCGGGTCACCAGACTTATTACCCAAAGTTCACCTTCCCTGGTACCACTTGAGCTAGTAGCTCAAGTGGTACCAGGGAAGGTGAACTTTGGGTAATAAGCCTGGTGACCCGGGTTCAATTCCCTGGGGAGGCAGTTTAACCACACTTCCAGGGGTGTGGTAGTCCTATGAGTATGGGTTCACC
>KQ992555.1:68678-80902 GCA_001598015.1 Dorcoceras hygrometricum | reverse complement strand
ATTTAAAACGAGGGATTTTAATTTTGAAAATTTGGTCTCATAATATTAAATCATAATTTAATATGTGGATTACATATATATCGCATATATAAAACTTTGGGATGATCGATCGCGAGAGCTATGCGGTCCGTGGTTTCCAATCACGGACCTGGGTCCAGTCCTAGGTGAAATGCAGTATGCAATGCAATCCTATTACAATTGATTCCGGTTTTACAGATCTTCGGTCTTCAATATATTTGATCATCATGTCCACCGTCTTCGAATGTCCTCCCACTAAAAATCTAATATTTACATTAAATATCCATGACACATTGGGATACAATTTAAAGGGGTGGGAACGGGCCATAAACCAGGCCCACTTTATAAATGATATCAACAATATTTACAACCAAAATCGCAAAACCTAGCATACACCTAACACATTGGGCACAACTCTCGATCATCCCAAACATGCAATCAATCTAATTAATTGACATAATTTAAATAATCAAATCAAATTTGATAATTTCCAACAAAATCATATTTTAATTATAAAATTGTATTTTATAAATAAAATCACATTTTGTCAATTTTAATTGCATCAAATTGGGCTTAAAACAATTTCAGGCCCAAAATCTCAAAAATTTCAAAATCAATTTTTGGTCCAACCAAAATTGGCCCAATGTCAAATATTGGCCCGAAAACTTCATGGGCTGCCCGGGAAAGGCCCGAACAAAACCTAGAACACAAAAAAGCAGTCGCAACGCTGCCACGGGTACGCCCGCCGCGCGAGCAGCGTGCGGCAGCTACAGTGCCGACGTCCGGCGGCTACAGTGCCTGCGTGCGGCGGCTACAGTGCCTGCGTGCGGCAGCTACAGTGCCGCCGTTTTTTTTTTTTCTGATTTTGAAAATTTCAAATTTTGATGCAATATGGCACAAAAATGTATTGAAGGATCCGAGCCTTGGCTCTGATACCACTGTTGACGACAATGGCGGATCCGGATCCCGTTTCCCGGGGGCACAACGGAAGTTTAAAAATTGCCCCAAAAAACGTTCAATACATCAGATATAATCTATAAATCATACATAGGATGTTTTATAGAGTGTCACCTTGTTGGCGTCTAGGCGCCTGGCCCCAACCAGATTCACAGGGAATCTGGCTCTTCAAGGTAGGCGGCGGTAGATCCTCCTAATCAGGTCCACGACCGGAAACAAGAATCCTTCGTCAGCCTGCACTAGAAGGCCTGAAGAATTTTGCACGGATGGAAACTCCTCGAAAAGACGATCGGAACAAGTCCGATCACGACGGCGGCGGCACGGCGGCGTGGCGCGGCGGCGCGTGGAGGAGCGGCGGCGGTCGTGAGGTAGAGGAGGGAGGGGGCGGCTCAAGGTGTGGAGGCTATGGTATGAGATCAAGTGTCATGGTAGCCCAAGACCAAGTCTAGTTTTAATAAATAAGTGATGGGCTTGAACCGGCCCAATGGACTTGGGTCAGGCCCAGGTCCATATGAACATTCGGTTCATTCCTATCACTGCAGCCTCATCATAATCCCGATCGATCATCAGATCGGACCGATCAACTCAGTTTCCAAAACTGAATATTATGATGTGAAAACAATTTTTCAGATCACCTAGACCAAAATTACAGTTTAGCCCCTCAACTTTTGGGAAATCGCAATTTGACCCCTATTGACTTTTAGGAAGTCGCACTCCCTAAATTCCTCCTCCTATGCTCAACACATTGAGCTCAGTTTCCGTGCGGGAATCGTGAATCCTGTACTTGTGTGACCCTCAATGGTTCAGGGATACAGCTAGCCGTGGGCCCACAACCATTGTGACTCCGAAGTCACAATTTTGGACTTGCCCATCGGATCATGATAAAGCGCCTAGCAACATCGCCCCATGATCCCCTAGGTATCACTGATAGTGTCTGCAAGAACCATTTGGTCGTGGTTAGCATACAGTACGGTCCTTTCAACACATATATCCCGATCAGATCAACGACCATTGGTAAATCGAGAGTCGCTAGAGATCCGATAACTATGCATACACCCCATGATCCCCTAGGTATCACTGATAGTGTCTGCAAGAACCATTTGGTCGTGGTTAGCATACAGTACGGTCCTTTCAACACATATATCCCGATCAGATCAACGACCATTGGTAAATCGAGAGTCGCTAGAGATCCGATAACTATGCATACATCTTGGAGATTAAATAGTGACATCGCGAGTGTTACTAGGTAAACCCATTTACCTAAAACACATCCAGTACTCTAGCTAGAGATTTATACACTATTATCTCCTCAGATAGCATAGGATATCCACGCATGAAAGCGAGCGGTGAATCCTCGACAACGAAGTATCGACTCCTACATGCATCGGGACCTCACCCAATCCCGCCACCTAATGACCCCAAGTGAGTCGGTAAACGGGTCAAAGTGAGGCGCCTATCATGTAGAGTCTCAATGATGTTTCGAGTAGTGAGGACTAATCAGTACAACCAATACCTCGGACTTATCCACTCGAAAAATGGTAACCACTTGGAAAGTCCGAACGAGGGTAGTTTGATAGATCACCAGGTCACTATCTATCTGCATGCTCAGAACATCACAATGTTCCCTACCAATGAAACATGGTACTTCACATCGCAGATGCTAGTCTCAAGCTCGGGCGGCCTTATCCTCATTTTGACTGCCCAATCGACTAGGAACGCGTTCAGAATACACAGTGACTATTAGATGTGTTTCATGATAGCCATAATTTCCACTATCACATCTAACATACACTATGGTGCATTCTAGGTCTTTATCCAACACAATTGTTAACATTATAACATAATGAAAATAAAGAATGCCATAATAGAAATGCGTATTTCATAAATAAAGATCGTTATACACAGGAGTCAATAAAACCCACACACCACAAGTTGGCTAGTTGGGCATCTACTCTAACAGGAAGGTGGTATTGAAAGTGATGAGAGCTCTTCCCAGAGAGTGGGATGTAAAAACTATGTCAATGAGAGTCTCAAAGGACCTCAATAAGCTGGAGCTGTATGATTTATTTGCCGATTTAAATACCTACGAGTTTGAACTGAAAACCAGGTCAGAAGAAGGACCTTCCATGTCTCAACCAACAAAAGCCTTAGCTGCAACAGAAGAAAAGCCATTGTGTGACAAGTGAGCATATCAGCAACGATGCAATGTCCCTCTTCGTTAAGAAGTTTGGGAAATTCATGAGAAGAACTCAATCACCCTATTTTTCAATTAAAGCACATAAATCTGAACAAAATACTACTGACGTGAATTGCTTTAATTGCGTCAGACCGGGACACTTTGCTGACTGCTCAAATCCAAAGAGGATGATAAAAAGACCTCATATCGTAGACGACATAGTTCTGATAATAAACCATATATCAAGAGGAGTGATCAAAAAAAGTACTTGCTGCAGAGGAAAAAAAAGCAAGTGGACTGACTCTGATTCAGAATAAAGTAACTCTAGCATCTCATCAAGCGAAAGTGAGCAAGAATGGATTCAATGTCTAATGGCAGATGGCAACAGTGATGAGGTATTTGATTTCTCAAATGCTATATTTACACGAGAGGATTGTTAATACACTTAACGAAATGGTCCATGAGTACAAGAAGTTGTTCAGACATAAGATGTTAAAGTTGAAAACAAGTGTCTGAAGACAACTCAGATGATGCAAACTGTTCATAGCTTGATGACTCAGACTGTCTAAAGATTGAGTTGAGTAAGCTAAGAAAGGAGAATGAATCTTTGAGATCTAAGTCTAACGAGCTCACATCTGAAAATGATAGATTAAATCAAGTGATGAGCTCTTGGAAAAAATCTTCTATTTCATTAAACAAGATGCATGAAGTCCAAAAGCCATTTAATGACAAAAATGGCTTGGGCTTCAGCTCAAGAGAAAGAAGCTCTGGTGATACTTGTGCTCAATCAGATATGGCTAATGACAAGTTCAAAAAGATGAGTTTTTTCAAAGCTAGTGTGATACATAATACCCTTGAATCGGTTAAGTATGATGATCAGAACATGTCTAAACTGAACCAGAAGGGAAAGTTTGGTATAGGCTATGCTCAACCTGAGAACTCTAAGCCCAGCTGGCTAAAGAACAGACTGGCTACGGATCGAGCGAAAGATGTTTCACAGTCATCTGATCTGTACCAGCAAAGACGTAGTTCAACGAAGGTAAGAAATCATAACATGTCGGCAAAGACGTGATCTATATAGTAAAAATACAAAACTAATGTTCGACAGATCACACAATATTTCAGAACGCACTCTAGTGGACGCATACACGGGAAAAACTGTCAATTTAATTCAAGTATGGGTATCTAAAGGGTTAATCCAATTTGGACCCAAGTAAAATTGGGTACCAAAAATTTATTTTCTGATTACAGGTGTCCGAGGAAAAGCTTTTGAAGAAATCAGAGCTGTTGCACATGGACCTTTTTGGCCATATCCAAGTAACCAACCTAGGGGGAAAGAAGTACACCCTAGTGATTATTGACGATTACTCCAGGTTTACATGGGTAATATTTTAAAATCAAAAGATCAGACCACGAATCAGCTGATAAATGTTTTAAATCGACTTCAAAATGAGAAATCTTCTTATATCGATCATATTAGGAGTGATAGTTGTATTGAGTTTTTAAATAGAAAACTATCCTCATATCTGAACATAAATGAATCGGGCATGAGTTATCTGCTGTTAGGTCACCTCAACAGAACGGGTTCGCTGAACGCCGTAATCGTACTTTAAACGAAGCTGCGAGAACTATAATTGCTTATTCTGGGATTTCTTAAAGATTTTGGGCTGAAGCGGCGAACAATGCATGTTATATACAGAACAAATCCATGATTAATAGAAACATCTCAAGACACCGTATGAGATCTGAAATGACAAACTACCAAACATGTTATTTTAAAGTTTTTGGTTGTCGTTGTTACATCCATAATAAAGGTAAAATGCATTTAACTGCTTTTGATGCACGTTATGACATTGGCATTTTTCTTGGTTATTCAGCTATCAGCAAATCTTATTACATTTTTAATAATAGAATGCTGACAGTATAAGACTCAATACATGTTAAATTTGATGAGTCTAGTTTTTTATTCAAATTCTATTGCCTCAATAAATGATATCAGCAATCGATTAGAATATACTAATATCCTTGAATCAAGTGATGATGAGATACAGGTTTGAAGACCAGTAAAATTCATCCAAGCTGATCCAGCAGAAGACATCCAAGCTGCTTCAGTAGAGGAAACCAAGTGGTTCCAGAAGCTGAACCTCAACTTGATAACGCTGGCGATCTCCAGTTGATCCAGCACAACATGAACTCAAGTTTTTTCATGCGTTGAAGCTGCAATTATCAACTTAGATGAGGAGAACGAAGTAAATACTCACATGAGGAAGTAGCAGCCCCATACAGACCTGGGTTCCGATGGAATAGAAATCATCCGTTCGAACTGGTCATCGGTAACCCTTTTGCACCTCTCAGGACACGAGGCCAGATGATAGACGAATTTTTTAACTCTGCATACATCTCGCATATAGAACTTAAGAAGGTAGATGATGCTTTAGCTGACCCAAGCTGGATCGAAGCTATGCAGGATGAACTTAGTCAGTTCGAACATAGTAAAGTATGGCATTTAGTTTCTAGACCTATCAATCAGCCGTATAGGAACCAAATATTCTCATATTTCTTGCATATGCTGCTTTTAAAAATTTTAAAGTCTATCAAATGGATGTTAAAATTGCATTCTTAAACGACATACTAAATGAGAAAGTGTATGTTACACAGCCTCCTGGCTTCATCGATCATACCAGACTAGTATAAAAACTGGATAAAGCTATGTACGGTCTAAAACAAGCACCAAGAGCTTGGTATGATACCCCGTCTAATTTTATGATTGATCACGATTTTATCATTGGCTCAGTAGATAAGACTTTGTTTAAATTTGTTAAGAATGATCATGTCTTATTAGTCCAGCTTTATATTGATGATATTATTTTTAGATTGACTATCCTAATCTGCGTGAAAAATTCCAGATGCATGATAAGTTCGAGATGAGCATAATGGGGGAGCGGACATTTTTCATAGGACTACAAGTAAAACAGCTTGAAGACGGAATCTTCATCAATCAAGCAAAATACACAAAGGAACTTCTGAAGAAGTTCGGGACGACAAATGCTCTTCAGATGCTACCCAGGTGGGTGCTTAAATCAAGCTAGATAAGGATGAAGCTGGTACTGCCGTTGAGGTAACATTGTATTGTGGGATGATTGGATCACTTCTTTATCTAACAGACCGGAATTATGTTCACCATCTATAAGTGTACCCATTTACAAGCTGACCCAAAACAATCATCATTTTATTGTTGTTAAACATATCATAAAATATTTAAAAGACACTAAGAACGTGGGTCTTTGATATCCCAGAGACTCAAGTTTCAATTTAATTGGTTACTTAGATGCAGATTACGCAGAATGTAAGATCGATCGGTGTAGCACGAGTGGCACTTGTCAGTTTTTGGGTGATAGATTGTGACGCCCATACACATGGAGGTCACGGAATCAAGGAAAACGAAATAAAAGAGAAAATAGAGGGCTGAAATGATAAATGGAACAAGTTGTATTTCCTTGCTAAAAAAAATCGAATTAATAACCATTGGCGCCAAGAAAATAAAATCAGATTTCATTACAATTTCGAAGTACAAAATGCGAAGTCGCGATATTACAACTACTGAACTCTATTTGAATTCATCTTTGTTGTAACAGATCTCAATACAGATTTGAATAAGATCAAAGACAAAACAGCAACTACAAAATAAACATCGCGGAAACGCAGGCCTTTGATAAACACTCGCACGCCGCTACTGGTTCACACTCCACCACCCATCTGCTCTGGAGCGGACTCACCTGCACCAAGAAAGCTAGTGAGCCTAGGGGCTCAGCAGGCAAAACTGGGAGTAACAAAACACCATATATGCAGGCGCAATACATGAGACATCATAGCTTAAAGAAAGGCATTAAAACATAAGATCTCATCGTATACATTACTGTGGGAAAAACTTAGATCCCACCATCATTATTTTCGTTAGACTTATGGCTCAGAATCACTACCAATAGGTCCCGTTGCACTCGATCGAATGACTACTGATATCAGTTACTATATGGTGAAATCTCACCCAATATGAAGGGGCAACTGACCCGCTCGTATGCTGCTCACCCTTCCAATATGGACCGGATGTTATCTTTGCCATAAATCTTAAAATCTGAACAATTCTTCCTTTAAACATTATCTGGGTAAAATCAAATCTTAACATCGGGGTTCTCTTTGTTTTAAACTCATTTATTTTCCATAAAACATTTTATTCACTGAGCATACAGCTGAATAGAAAAACAGACGTTGGGAAGAAACAAATCAGACTTTGGTTGGTCAACTCAGATGTCAACACAACTTAAACAAGGACTTTCAGACGTTGAACAAAACAACTGCTGAATACAACTAGTGCAACAGCTGACGACGAAATGATGCAACAGCTGATGAAAACAACGCAACAGCTGACGATGAACAATGCAACATCTGAAAACCAACAGCAGATGAGAACAACGCAACAGCTGACGATGAACAATGCAACATCTGAAAACCAACAGCTGATGAAAACAACGCAACAGCTGACGATGAACAATGCAACATCTGAAAACCAACAGCTGATGAAGACAACGCAACAGCTGACGATGAACAATGCAACATTTGAATGTGAATTTCTACTACAGCTGAACACGAATGAACAGTTCCTAGCTGAAAATAGCTGAAATGGAAACTACTGGCTTAAAGATGAAATTCAACCGTGGATATAGGAAACCAAAATCCTGTTAGAGTAGATGCCCAACTAGCCAACTTGTGGCGTGTGGGTTTTTATTGACTGCTAGAGGTGACATAGCAGTTGAGAGAGTCGCCTCTGCGGACAAAATTGCTGATCCACTTACGAAGCCCTTGCCAGGACCGTTGTTTGAAAAACATCACGAAACAATGGGACTACGTCTGATGAGTAGTTGGCTATAGGGCAAGTGGGAGATTGTTAGAGTAGATGACCAACTAGCCAACTTGTGGCGTGTGGGTTTTTATTGACTCTTGTATATGACAGTCTTTATATATGTTATTCGCATTTCTTTATGGCATTCTTTATTTTCATTATGTTATATGATGTTAACAATTGTGTTGGATAAAGACCTAGAATGCACCATAGTGTATGTTAGATGTGATAGTGGATATGATGGCTATCATGAAACACATCTAATAGTCACTGTGCATTCTGAACTCGTTCCTAGTCGATTGGGCCGTCAAAATGAGGATAAGGCCGCCCGAGCTCGAGACTAGCATCTGCGATGTGAAGTACCATGTTTCATTGGTAGGGAACATTGAGATGTTCTGAGCATGCGGATGGATAGTGACCTGGTGATCTATCGAACTACCCTCGTTCGGACTTTCCAAGTGGTTATCATTTGTCGAGTGGATAAGTTCGAGGTCTTGGTTGTGCTGATTAGTCCTCACTACTCGAAACGTCATTGAGACTCTACATGATAGGCGCCTCACTTTGACCCGTTTGCTGACTCCCTTGGGGTCATTAGGCGGCGGGATTGGGTGAGGTCCTGATGCATGTAGGAGTCGATGCTTCGTTGTCGAGGATTCACCTTTCGCCTTCATGCGTGGATATCCTATGTTATCTGAGGGGATAATAGTGTATAAAACTCTGGCCAGAGTACTGGATGTGTTTTAGGTAAATGGGTTTACCTAGTTACACTCGCGATGTCACTATTTGATCTCCAAGATGTATGCATAGCTATCGGATCTCTAGCGACTCTCGATTTACCAATGGTCGTTGATCTGATCGGGATATATGTGTAGAAAGGACCGTACTGTACGCTAACCACGATCAACTGGTTCTTGCAGGCACTATCATTGATACATAGGGGATCATGGGGCGATGTTTCTAGGCGCTTTACCATGATCCGATGGGTCAGTCCGAAATTGTGATTTCGGAGCCGCAATGGTTGTGGGCCCACTTTTATCTGTATCCCTGAACTATTGAGGGTCACACAAGTACTGGATTCATGATTCCCGCACGGAAACTGAGCTCAATGTGTTGAGCATAGGAAGAGAAATTTAGGGAGTGCGACTTCCTAAAAGTCAACAGGGGTCAAATTACGATTTTCCACTGTTGAGGGGCAAAACTGTCATTTTGGACTAGGTAATCTGGAAAATTGTTTTCACATCATAACGTTCAGTTTTGGAAACTGAGTCGATCGGTCCGATCTGATCGTCGATCGGAGTTATGATGAAACCACAGTGATTTAAATGAACCGAATGTTCATATGGACCTGGGTATGACCCAAGTCCATTGGGCCGGTTCAAGCCCATCTACCATCTTTATTAAGTTAAGTTGGTTTAGGGCTTAATCATAAGACACATTACACAAACCCTAGCCTCCAAAGCATAGAATCGGCCGCCACTCCTCTCCTCCACCTCACGGCCACCTCTCCTCCGCCGTAGCGCCGCCGCGTCGCCGCCGTCCATAGGGTGGTCGGACTTGTTCCGATCAGATTTTCGAGGTGATTCCGTCCGTGGCAAAATCCTTCAGATCTTCTAGTGCAGATTGACGGAGGAAGATTGTTTCCGATCGTGGACCTGATTGACGATCTACCGCCGTCTACCGTTTGAAGTGCCGGTTTCCTCGTGAAACTGGTCGGAGCCAGGCGCCTAGACGCCAGCAATGTAACAATCAATGAACCCCCTATGAATGGTTTATTGAATTGATTTGAATGTATTGAACGTTTCTCATGGCAAATTTTGATTTCCGATGTGCCCCCGGGAAACGGGATCCGGATCCGCCATTGTACGCCAACAAATCCGACTATATCTTAGTGTTGTAAACATCAAAACGACAGCTACACTACCAGTTGTTTCCTATCAAACCAGACTTTATACTGATTCGACTAGCAACATCCGATTACATAGCGTCAATTTCAAATGTTACCAATCACCAGAAGAAGAATTTCGAACTTTTACGATGGACTGGAATCTGAAATGCTCAGTGGGTTAAAATCAACATCTACAACATCAACTTCATAAACGCATTTGTTTAGTTTCAAACAGAAACCAACTGTGAATCCGAATATCAAACATACACTTCAATATCAACAGAACATGAACAAAGGCTAATGTTAAACATAACTTAGGCAAAGAACCACGAAACGAAAGAGAACAATACATATACTTTCATGGCGTAGAAAGAATCAGATTTACTTGCCTCAATAAGAAGAAATCACGAAATGCAGCAGGTCTCACAGAGAGTCTTCTCGAGCACTTCGATGAGCTTCCTAATTTGTTTTATGCAAAAATGAGTATTTTCTTGCAAGGAAATGAACTTATAGTTCACAAGGACCATCGGTATGGGAGTCTGATTTGTAACAGGGAGAAACACTTGAGTAGGCATGGTGAACCAGGACTCATGCACCGCGTGAAATCTGAAAATAGAAATCATCTTCTTGAATAAATAAATAATGCTGAAATCTGAAATTAGAAATGGGTCCTCGAATTATAAGGATTAGAATTTGCGGTCCTATGGATTTTGGGGCGCTACATAGATTAATTTCATGGTTTAGCAAGAAGTAGACAACCATTGCAATGTCTACAGCTGAGGCACATTATCTCGCAGCTGGGAGCTGTTGTGCTTAGATCTTATGGATTCAACACTAGTTTCGGGACTACGACGTTGATGCAGCTGAGGCACCCATTTTCTGCGATAATACAAGTGATATTGCTATCACTCCAAATCCTGTATTGCACTCCTGAACCAAGCATATTGACATGCGACATCATTTCATAATAGACCATGTTCTGAAAAAGGACATCCGGATGGAGCATGTTCCAACAGATCAGCAATTAGCTGATATTTTCACAAAACCTCTACCGTACGCTAAGTCTTCTTTATAAATATTTTAGGTCTCTTAGATATGTCATAATTCTATTATGTGAGCTTTAGTTAAGGGGAACAAAGTTAGTCAAACAGATAAGAATAAAATTCTCCTTCGTACACGTTATATTTGGTCCTCTTTCTCTTTCTTCATTACGCTTTCAAAACTTTCCAAGTATTTTTGCTTCTGATACAGTTTTCTTCACAAACCTACCTATTCTCAAATCTACTAACACTTAAATCCTTGAAATGGCATCCTTTTTTTAAACCGCAGGTCAACTTTGAGTCCGTGCTGCTTATGACAGACGACGAATGTTAGAGTAGATGTCCAACTAGCCAACTTGTGGCGTGTGGGTTTTATAGACTCTTGTTCAAAAAATCTTTATATATGATATTCGCATTCTTTTATATGGCATTCTTTACTTTCATTATGTGTGTAATGATTTACAATTGTGTTGAGTAAAGACCTAGAATGCACTGAAGCGTATGTTAGATGTGATAGTGGGTATGACGGCTATAATGAAACACATCTAATAGTCGTTGTGTATTCTGAACATGTTCCTAGTCGATTGGGCCGTCAAAATGAGGATAAGGCCGCCCGAGTTCGAGACTAGTATCTGCGATGCGAAGTACCATGTTTCATTGGTAGGGAACATTGTGATGTTCTGAGCATGCAGATAGATAGTGACCTGGTGATCTATCGAACTACCCTCGTTCGGACTTTCCAAGTGGTTACCATTTGTCGAGTGGATAAGTCCGAGGTCTTGGTTGTACTGATTAGTCCTCACGACTCGAAACGCCATTGAGACTCTACATGATAGGCGTCTCACTTTGACCAGTTTGCCGACTCACTTGGGGTCATAAGGCGTCGGGATTGGGTGAGACCCCGATGCATGTAGGAGTCGATGCATCGTTGTCGAGGATTCACCGCTCGCAGACATGCGTGGATATCCTATGATATCTGAGGGGATAATAGTGTATAAATCTCTGGCCAGAGTACTAGAAGTGTTTTAGGTAAATGTGTTTACCTAGTTACACTCGCGATGTCACTATTCGATCTCCAAGATGTATGCATAGCTATCGGATCTATAGCGACTCTCGATTTACCAATGGTCGTTGATCTGATCGGGATATATCGATTGAAAGGACTGTACTGTACGCTAACCACGACCAACTGGTTCTTATAGGCACTATCAGTGATACCTAGGGGATCATGGGGCGATGTTGCTAGACGCT
>KQ992555.1:0-16875 GCA_001598015.1 Dorcoceras hygrometricum | reverse complement strand
AAACTGAGTCGATCGGTCCGATCTGATCGGTGATCGGAGTTACGATGAAGTCGCAGCGATGGATATCGTCATTTGGACCCGGGCCCGTTGGGCCGGTCCAAGTCCATCATTAAGTCTATTTAATTAGACTTAATAACTTCATTGTAACAACACTACACAATAGACACTTAGCCTAACCCTAAACCTATAAACCGCCGCCCCTCCTCTCCTCTCACAAGCCGCCGCCGGCCGCCGCCGCCGCCCGTCTTCGCCGGAAATTCGTTTCCGGCCAACTCGACGAGGAGAATCCGTTCGTGCTGATCTCGTCAGTCCTTCTAGTGCAGGCTGACGAAGGAGTCTCGTTTCTGGTCATGGACCGGATTGGCGATATCTACCGCAGTCTACCGAGAAGAGCCGACGTTATTGTAACTACGGTTGGAGCCAGGCACAAGTGGCAGCAAGGTAGTGGTTTTGAACCCCCTATGTATGTCGATAACTGTTATGAATTTTTTGTATTGATCGTCTCCCGGCTGTTTATTCTATGTTCTTCCGCTCCTCGCCGTGGGGCGGATCCGGATCCCCAACAGATTCATTGGACCGTTTGAGATTTTGGAGAGGGTTGGTACGTTAGCTTATCCCGTAGCATTATCACCCAGTCTGTCAGCAGCGCATAACGTGTTCCATATCTCGATGTTACGGAAGTACGTCCCGAACCCATCTCATGTGTTGGATTTTGAGCCGCTTCAGTTGGCACCAGACTAATCTTTTGAGGAGCGACCAGTTCAGATCTTAGCGCGAGAGGAGCGCAGGCTTAGAGCGTGGAGGATTCTGATGGTCAAGGTCCGGTCGCAGAATCACTCGACAGATGAGGCTACCTGGGAGACCGAGACCAATATGCGGACGCGCTATCCAGAGCTTTTCGGTACGTAACTTAATTTCGGGTACGAAATTTCTATAAGGGGGGAGAGTTGTACGTCCAGAAATCCTAAATACGTTAAATTGAGCGCATGACTAGGGGGAAAACTTTATGTTAGCATGATTTCATGTCATTTATATGATTATATGATGATTTTATGCCTTACTTTGTGCATGTCATTTTACGATACTGTTGGAGTTCCGGTAAGCGGGGTACGAGACCGGAGACGACCAAATTGAAAATATTTTAAATGTTTTAGACCTTAGACATATTTCAAAGCAAAATTTATAACGTCCAGAAATCCTAAATACGTTAAATTGAGCGCATGACTAGGGGGAAAACTTTATGTTAGCATGATTTCATGTCATTTATATGATTATATGATGATTTTATGCCTTACTTTGTGCATGTCATTTTACGATACTGTTGGAGTTCCGGTAAGCGGGGACGAGACCGGAGACGACCAAATTGAAAATATTTTAAATGTTTTAGACCTTAGACATATTTCAAAGCAAAATTTATTATTTTATGTACAATTTCCAAAAAAATGAGATTTTATGCACAGTTATCGAGGGGGACCCGTTTTTCGCCCATACAGGCTATTTTTATGAAGTTTACTACACTTTTAAATTTGAGAGACCTTATATTACGAAAATTAGATGCTTGAAGTCTGCACTTTAAGTATTTTTAAGCATTTTAATTAAAGGAGGGTTATTTTTGGGATTAAGCCTTTTATTTTAATTAAAACAAGTTGGAGGGGTCTTTTGTACACTTCGCATTCACTCCCCTTCCCCCTAACTCAAAATTTAACCTATCCCTCACCTCCATCAGCCGACTTCAGCCTTCCCTCCCCCATAGGTGATCGAAATTTTCAGTTCTTTGGTTGGAATTCAAAGGTGTTTGGTCTAATCCATTGTCCTCCGCTCCGATAACGCGTATCTCTACTCCTTTCTTCGATCAAGGCATGTTGTATTCTCCTTTTCTCACCATTTAGATCATAATATACTGTTTTATAAAGGTTTTGCATGACTCTTATGTGAATATTTCGGATCTTTACCTCTATGTTCATAGTTCATGTATGAGACTCATGGTTTTTGACATGTTACGCTTTCTTGTCTTGAGGCTTCGGTCATGGAAATTTCCAGGGGTGTTGGCTCGGTTCTAGGGCTTCCTAGTGGACTCATGGTGGTCTAGATGAAGGGAGGATAGTGGCTAAGGTTTCGAGCGAACCACATCATGCAGTAGAAGTCGTGAGGGGCGCATCGCGCCGCTGGGCTGGTGCGTCCAATTTCAGAGGTTCGTTCTCCCTGGTCGGTCCATGGTTTGAGGTAAGGTTGGTCACGTTAGAACCGTCTGGATCTGGGGGTAGTCCAGCCAGAAGGGCTCCGACATTGGTGGCCGGAGTAGGGAGAACGAACGCGAAAACCAGTAGGTGGTCGTGACGGTGCAACATGGCTGGAGCGTCCACTTGCAGCGACCAGTTCTCCCTGGTTAGCCCACGGTTTGAGCCAAGGTTGGTCACGTTAGAACCGTCGCGCGAAGTGGCTGCTGGTCGCAGCTGCGCGTGAGGGTAGGCATGTGATTGTTGGTTTAGGGTTTACTTTTGCTATGGTTCGATCTAACTGAACCGGTTCGGCTGGTTTGGTTGGATCAGATCGGTTCTTCGAGTCCCGAGTCAAATATTTTAAAATGGGGTCAAGTTATTTTAATTATGGACCTGTTATTTCTAGTATTCAATTTTAAAGAAATTAGCCATAAGGTCAAAATTGAGTCAAACCTTTTTAAATAATTTAAGTTATGTTTAATTTTAAGTTCTTATTCAAAATTAGGGCTTTAGGATTTTAATTGGAGTTAAAAATCAATTTTTGGATTTTAATTTGGTCAAATCGGTCTTTTGGTAAAAATCGACGTTGGAGGTCAAAATTGATTTAAATTTTTTTTAAAGGTCAAAACCGATTTTAATAAGCTCCAATCAAATTTTAGAAGTCAAAATTGATTTTAATTAATCTCTTTTAGTCTTGATTTTTTTTAAGAAAACAAATATTTAAGAAAATAGGCAAAAATGGGAAAAAGCGGTGAATATTCGTTTCATCGGCCGTTTTTGGAGCGACGTTTGGTCTAGAAGTAGCGAGCCAGGCCCCGAAATCAGTCCTTGACCGAGCCGAGAAAATGTATAGGCCAATGAATATATATTTAATTATATACGTAGTATGTTATGTATTTGAGTATGAAATGTTTAAAGGAAATTAAATATATATTGATTGGCCAAGATTTTTAAATTTGCATAATTTTTATGAAATGCATGCATCATGAAAGTTTGTGAAATGTTATGGCATGAAGGAAAAATATTTTGAGGGATTGAAGTGATGTGGGGCAAAATTAATGATGAGAGTTAGCCGGGTATCCGGGCCCGGGGATCCCCTGTTTTAATGTATGAGCCTATGGATCCATGTGTGACATCATGGTGAAGTGAAAGCACAGAGGTGTGACATATAGGGATCCCGAGGTAAGGTCGGGTGAACCACACTGCCGCGTACGTTGGTTTATAGATTGATCAATCGATTATGGCTCACACTTCATGGATACGACTCGCATGTTCTTTTAAGTTATGTTATTCTTATGACAGGCCTTAATATAGATATGTTATACGATGAGGTTATGTATGACTGCATTATGATTCAATGTTTAAGATCTTTCATGCACGCATGTCATGAAATTATGTTCCTATACGTATGTGTCTGCATGTGGTTTTATTATATGTACTTTGTTATTATCGGATAGAGCATGCTGGGCCTTTAGGCTCACTAGATTTAAATGGTGCAAGTGAGCATGATGCTGATTTCATTCCGACCGACGGTGAGGACCTCTGATGCTCCGCTGCGGCTGTTACCCCGTGACCACTCAGTTATTTTATGCCATTGCTTTTAAACATGTTCAGTTTTCTGCAACAGTTTTAAATACTCCGATTTTTATGTTAGCTTGTGCGATGTGGATTGGGGATACTTTGCAGTTCGTTTTAAACGGATGTTGAGATGATATTTTCAAATGCTTTAAGTTATGATTTTTATTTATAGCTTTTATTAAATGTTTATTCCACATTTTGTTTTTTTTTTAAAAAAATTTAGAGGTTTAATACATTTTATTAACCTCTTTTCCAAATATGTCATTCCAATTTCCAAACTAACATTTATCTCAATTTCGAAAGTAAATACTATCACTCTATAAAAAAAGGTTTATACTATCTCACTGGTACTATGCTATCGCCTACCCAAAAGAATAAGAATAAAAAAAGTCATTGAACTAAAGGTTGAAAGGATACAATTTTAAAGGTGGTTCCCTTCTAGGAAATAGAAAATTTTTAAAAAAGGACTTCATATTTTTATAGTTTTTCAAAAGAACAATAATATATAAAAATTATTAAAAAGATTATTTTAATTATTTTATTTAATGCGATATTTTGATGGATAGGAATTCGTGGAAGGTGTCCGCGTGGTACTCTGTATGTTCCTCTTATACGAACAAAAATGCGTCATCGAGGGTATTACCGTCATTTACTCCATCATTTCCTAGTTAAAGGAATCGATTTCTCTCAGGCTGCGAAAAAAATCTCCATTCATAGCGGAATAGCGATAAAGAAGAATCTCTCTCTCTAAAGTTTATTCTCGAATTCTGTTGCTTTTGGCCTTTGAACCCTATATTTCCTTTCTATTTCGTGTAGAAATTGTGAATTCACGCTCACGTCTCTAATATTGGTGTGTATATTCGAGGTTCTGGATTTTGTAATCGTGTTCAGATTGTGTCCTTGTGCCTGAGATTACGATCTACAAAGCTTGGTATTTGGGATTGCGTGTGTTTGATTTCTGAAATTAAAAATTTTGGGGCGAAATCGGTCGATTTGGGTGAATAATGGGAGTTCCAACTATAGCTCTTTACGCGAGTCCCCCGAGCAGCGTGTGCTCCGCGCCTCACCAGATTAGCCCCCATGCGTCGTTCGATGTAGACATTAACGGCCGCTCGACGTCTTCGGCTTCGGCGTCGCCGTCGCAGAAACATGTAATGGGGGGGCTTTCGCGTTTGTTTTCCTCGGCGCAGATGAAATCGACGAGTTATTTAGCTGGAGGGGAGGAATTGGTTTCCATATGGCAGGAGAGAACCGAGGAGTTAGCTTCTTCTTTTCGACAGTCTTCCGTGAGCTCGTCTTTAAAACGAGATCAGGCTCATCAAAGCCCCGTGTCTGTGTTGCAAGGTCCGAATAATTCTTTTGGACCCGGGTCTCGAAACACGCCAATGCGAATCAATGCAGGTTTTAATTCAGTTAGGTCAGAATTGAATTCCGTTGTGTCCCAGAGTGGGGGCTTTTTCAAGGGCTTCGTTAGGCATGCCTTGGGTTCATGTGTGGATCACGATTCGACGACCTTGAGTTTGGATGTTAAGGACCTAGATTTCTCGTCAACAAATGATTTCTCCACGGATGAACTCACTTTCAATATGGAAGACACTTTCGTCGAGTTTCAGTTGCCTCCTTATGCGAAAGATCTACTTTCAGAGGCGCAGTCGACTCACTTAATGTTCAGGGATGATTTTGTCGTCAAGGCTTTTTATGAAGCAGAGAAGGCTCATAGAGGGCAGGTATTTTGACGTTCTTTTTCCCCTCTGAATTTCTGTAGTTTGGTGCTAATGAATTCAGAATATTAAGGGAAATCAATATTGGGATTCTATGGATTGTGTAGATTCGAGCTAGTGGTCATCCATATCTGCAACATTGCGTGGAGACAGCGGTTCTACTGGCAAAGATTGGGGCTAATTCTACCGTTGTTGCTTCAGGGCTTTTGCATGACTCTGTTGATGATTCTTTTCTTACTTATGACCATATTTCTCGGTCTTTGGGAGCTGAAGTTGCTGAATTAGTTGAGGGGGTAAGACAAAATTTGTTTAAACTTCATTTCCATTGATTGGATTTAGTATATGAGATATTTCTGTTTCTGTTTGTATGCCTTCTATCTATTGGAATGCAAGTTTTATCTTCGTTGATTTGTTTTATTGGTAACTTAAGATCTGGGTTTCCGGTGAGTTATATTGAAGATTAACTACTCCACCCCTTGTCGTAATCGTATGTCTTGTGTTCATTTCCTGCTTGTTATTTATATGGCCAACAAAAGGGTTTGACTGTGGAGCTTGATGATATCTAATAGTCAAGATAGCAGTCTAGATGTGGACTTCTAGGACATGATGCCATACTTGGCTCTAGGAACTTTTTATATTAATGTTATTCTAATTAGGTGAAAGATTTTTATTGTGAAGGAGTATATTTTGATTGAGCAACGAACTTGTTTGATTATAGTTGAGTATGAATCCTTTATTTTTTGCATGCCTGCCTGCTAATGATTTCTATGTAATTTTTACATTAAATTTTGTTTGATTCTCAGGTATCGAAGCTTAGCCAATTGAGCAAGCTTGCCCGTGAAAACAACACAGCCAGTAAAACTGATGAGGCAGATCGCCTACACACTATGTTTCTTGCTATGGCAGATGCTAGAGCTGTTTTAATTAAATTGGCTGATAGATTTCATAACATGATGACTTTGGATGCACGGCCTTACATCAAACAACAGAGGTTTGCAAAGGAAACTTTGGAAATATTTGCTCCACTTGCCAACAGATTAGGGATCTCCACGTGGAAGGAGGAGTTGGAAAATCTATGTTTCAAATATCTTAATCCCAATGAGCATAAAGAGTTATCATCTAAGCTGGTGAAATGTTATGATGAGGCCATGATTAGATCCGCTGTGGAGAAGCTGGAGCAAGCTTTGGAGGCTGATGGAACTTCTTTCCACTGCCTATCAGGCCGTCATAAAAGCTTGTACAGCATATATTCGAAAATGTTGAAGTATGTTTGATTTCTCTCACTTTCTCGTCTATGCTTGTGAGTTAATTTTTATTTTGTCTTCACCTTTTCTGTAACAAGCCTAAAAGTTTGATATTATCTTGCCTTGCATGCAGATTGAGATAGATTTTTGTTTTGCTCTTATTTTTTCTTTGATTAGCTTATTTGTAAATTTTATCTCATTTCCTTATGCTTTGGTTTGAGATTTATTTTATTTTATATTTTATGTTTTATTTGTGATTAGCTTAAGGTGCTTTTACTGCATTATAATTAATTATATGGATGGTTTAGTAGTGTCATTTATAATCATAAAAGCGAAGCTCTCCATTTAGTGGAATTCTATGTAAACATGGACCTCGTTCTAGTTTGTGTTCTATTTCATTCTGAAGGCTTTGGTGGCGCTATCTTATATTTAATATGTGGAGTGATCAGCTCTCATGAATTGACTTGTCTTTCACCTTTTGTAGGAAAAATCTAAATATGGATGCTATTCATGATATTCATGGATTAAGATTGATTGTCGAAACAGAAGAAGATTGCTATAAAGCTCTGAAAGTTGTTCGACATCTGTGGCTGGAAGTTCCAGGAAGGTTCAAAGACTACATAGTTAGTCCCAAGTTTAATGGGTAAGCTATATTGGCAGTGAGGTTGTCATTGTTCAAATATCTGCCGCATCTTGATTTGACTTTCTTATTCTTAATAATCATGATTTCATAGGTACCAATCTCTACATACAGTAGTAATAGGTGAGGGTACGGTTCCCCTCGAAGTCCAGATTCGAACAAAAGAGATGCATTTACAAGCTGAGTGTGGATTTGCTGCCCATTGGAGATACAAAGAAGGTGATTCTCAGTATTCTTCCTTCGTACTTCAGATGGTTGAATGGGCACGCTGGATCATTACCTGGCAGTGCGAGGCAATGAGCAAAGATGATAGTTCATCCTGCACGTTTGTTGGCTCCACAAAGCCACCTTGCAGATTTCCCACTCATTCTGAAGATTGCACATTTTCTTGCAAACCACAATGTAGCCCTGATGGACCTGTCTTTGTCATCCTGATTGAGAATGATAAGGTTTGTTCTTTAATCTCAATAAATTCTCGCTTCAACGCGAAACATGGAAATCCAATGTTTGCCATAGTTCCATTGGAGATTATCTCTCTTCATTGAATTCTTACATTAGGACCTTGTATCTGGAACTTGCAGATGTCTGTGCAGGAGTTCCCGACAAACTCCTCTGTGATGGATGTGCTGGTAACAGCTGGGCGAGATAGTTCTAGACGAACCTCGTATGGGTTCCCTGTGAAAGAGGAGCTCAGGCCACGGCTGAACTATGCTCCTGTCAGTAACCCTATGAGCAAGCTGAAAATGGGGGATGTGGTGGAACTAACACCAGCCATACCAGACAAATCGTTGACTGTGTATCGGGAAGAAATTAAACGAATGTACGATAACGGCGTGGCCATCTCAAGTGCAGTACCTGCTGCCAGTTCCACGTCTAGGTTAAGAAGCTGACCCACCCTTTGTTTCAAGTCATTCTTTTATGGTATATATATAACATACTATATATGTAACAGTCGACGACATGAATACATGTATTCTCTTGTAAATATATATGTGACATGCAATTGTAAAGAACAGCTATATGATTGCTCCATTATGAAATTAAATTATATCTTTTATCTTAAATGGACGCGATTATCAATTGAATTCAGATCATTTCTGTAACGTCTAGAATTTTCTGACTACGTAGAAATAAATGCATAATTAATATTTTTAGATGATTACATGCGATTTCATATGATTTATTTATGATTTTATGTTGCATGATATGTATGTGTTATTTTTCAGTTTGCTTGAGCTACGGACGTATGGACGAGATTAGGATCGATCGGAATGAAAATGATTTTGAGATTTTTAAGTTATGAGATTTTAAGAATGAATTTATTTTATTTTAAGCAATAATTTCTGAAAATTGGGTTTTTATAATTATTTTGGAGGGGAACCCGTTTTTTATCTATACGGGCTGGTATATTGAGTTTTAAGGCATTTTAAATTATGAGGAGGCCTAGATTTCGAAATTTTGTAATCTTTAAAGTCCAAGTATGAGTTTTAAACACTTTTTTAATTTAATTGGAGGGGCAAGCTTGTATTTTTCATAATTAAAACAAGAGGGGTTCGTTATAGGCACTTTCATTATTCCTTAATAACAAGTTTGCACAAACCTAGCCTCCTCTTCAACCAGCCGTCCTCTCCACTCCATTAGCACACAAACTTTCGAAAATATTCAGACTTTGAAGGAGCTTGGTGATCCAAATCCGGCGGCGCTCCGATCTCGTGTCTAGAACATCTGTACCTCGCAGATCTACGTCTTTTTCAACCCAAGCATGTGATATCAATTCTCTTGCTCGCCATTTAAATCATAGTAATCTGTTTTTATAAAAATATGCATGAATTTGTTGTGAATGTTTCGGATCTATACATCTATGATCATATTTCACATGAATTTGTTGTGAATTTTTCGGATCTATACATCTATGATCATATTTTATGCATGAGCATCACGGTTTTTGTCATGTTTCGCTTCCTTCCCTTAAGGCTTCGGTCATGGCGATTTCTAGGGGTGATGGCTCGGTTCTAGAGGTTCCTAGGGGACTCATGGTGGTCTAGATCAAGGTAGGAAAGTGGCTAGGTGGTCGAGCGATCCAGATCATGCTGTAGAAGTGCATGGCTGGTGCGTCCACTTTCAGCGATCCGTTCTCCCTGGTTAGCCCACGGTTTGAGCCAAGGTCGGCCAGGTTAGGACCGGCTGGACCTGGGGGTAGTGCAGCCGGAAGGGCTCCGGCCATGGTGGCCGGAGCAGGGAGAGCGATCGCGAAGACCAGTAGGTGGTCGCGACGGCGCGCGCATGAGGAGGGGCGTGCGGTTTAGGTTTAGTTGGTGGGTTGGTTCGGTTCAGTTGAACCGGCTGGCTCGGTTGGACCGGATCGGTTCATCGAGTCTCGAGTCAAATGTTTTAAAATCGGTCCAAGTTATTTTATTTAGGGATCTGTTATTTTAATTAATGTGTCAAAGGTTCAATTTGAAAGAAATTAGCCAGAAGGTCAAAATTGAGTCAAACCTTTTAAATAATTTAATTTATGTCTAATTTTAAGTTTTTAGGCAAAATTAGGACCTTTGGTATTTTATTGGAGTCAAAAATCGATTTTTGGGATTTAATTTGGTCAAAATCGGTCTTTTGGTCAATATCGGTTTTCGAGGTCAAAATTGATTTAAATTGATTTTTATAAGTCTCAAATTGATTTCTAGAAGTCAAAATTGATTTTAATTAGTCCCATTAGCCTTGATTTTAAGAAATAAAAAATTTAAAGAAATTAGGTAAAAATGGGAAAAAACGGTGAACATCGTTTCATCGGCCGAGTTTAGAGCGATGTTTGGTCTAGAATTGGTGAGCATGGCCCCGGAATCAATCCTTGACCGAAGTAGAAAAATGTAGAAGCTCGTAAATGTATGTTTAATTATATATGTAGTATTTTATGTACGTAAATGTTTTCAAGGAAATGATTAAATATACATTAACGAGCTAAGTTTTAAATTACATGATTTTAAGAAATTGACGCTTCATGAGATTTTATGAAATGATCAGGCATGTTTTTTTAAGTTAAAATCCGAGGGATTGAAGTGATGTGGCAAGTCTACGATGAGAGTTAGCCGGGTAGCCAGCCGGGGATCCCCTGTTTTTAGGTATGATTATAGGGCTTATGGATCCATGTGATCACGACATGGTGAAGTGACAATTTATAGGAGGTGTGACATATAGGGATCCTCGTGTAATATCGGGGTGAACCACACCGCCACGTACGTTGGTTTTTACGACTGATCAGTCATACGCCCGCTCACATTTACTGATACGACTCATACGTTTTTTTCAGGTTACGTTATGCCATGTCTTATATGTTATATGATATGTTATGATATGAAATGTTTTAAGATCATGCACGCATTCACGCTTTAACGTTATTTTAATTACAAGTATATGCTTGCATGCGATTTTATTAGTATGTACTTTGTTATGTATTACGATAGAGCATGCTGAGCCTCTAGGCTCACTAGGTTTAAATGGTGCAGGTGATGACTCTGTCGATGAGTACATCCCGACTGACGATGAGGACGTTTGAGCGCCTGTTGCAGCAGTATCCCGTGATCGCCTTAAAGTTTTTAGTCTGTCATGATACAGTTTCAGATATTGGTTTTTAAACATGTTTACTTTCAGCATTTTTACTCAGTGAATTTATTCCGCTTGAATGTTTCAACGTTTTAAATATTCCTTTATTTATGTTTAAAGTATTGTTTAGAAAATGATTTAGAAACGTTTTAGAAAGGAACGAGCATACCTTAAGTTTATGTTTGCTTCCGCATATGTTTTAGAAAAAAAAAAATTCTAGAGTTTGATTCGTTTCAATTCCCTATATATGATATGATAGTATTTCATGTATCTCGTACGGAGCTAGTCAGCTTATCAATTTCAGTCGGTTCACATGGTGTCCTTGATATTATTTTCAAGTTGAGATTATGTTTATATTTCGAGTTACTTTCAGTCTAAACAGGTGTTCGGTTTTTATAAGGAGTGGTTGCACTAAAAACAGTTAATCATGAGATTTTTCATAATTTCCGTTTCATTTTGAGAGTATTTTACGAAAACTAATTTTGATCATGAGATATTTCATAATCATTTGATTAGAGGTTGTAAGCATTCCTCGATACAATGAAAACATTTAATCGGGTTTATTCTAAAATATCAAAACATCAATTTCTTTTAACTTGAACTTTGTGGACTGGTTGATCGAGCTAATATCTTGAAATTGAGTAGCAGAATACCAAGTCAATAAAATGCTGGATTAACATTAAGTATATAACAAAGAAACGTAACAATCATCAAAAACACTCCATTGCCTGTTTTTTTCATCTCCAGAAGAAGTGTTTCACTGAAGCCTGCCATGAAATCACAAACAAAAGCATGATCAAAATTCCTGCAAGCCCCAAAGAACTCCCAATTCTAAACACCAAACCGGCGTTGGCATTCCGATGAGAAAAATCAGCTTCCTTCCTCTGCTTCGATGAAGTAGTTGTTGTTTTAATGGCAACTATCAATCCTGCCACCACCACCACTGGCAGGAGGAAACCGCTAGAACCCCACCGCTCCTCATACCGGCTTTCACTTCTACGGCGATTGACATACAATGGTGAGAGAATGATGGCAGATGCAAGGGCAAGAACCATGGCCAGTCCCCTCGGGGAAGAATTTTGATGAGGATAATGAGTACAAGAAGCCATTTTCGAGGGCCGAAAGAAGAATGGCTGGAGGCAGGTTCCCTTGGCGATGAAGTATTGTCTAAGTAGGAAATTTATAGAGGGGAGAAAGACGATGTGGGAAAGGAATCTATGTGTAAAGATGGCAATTTGATACAAAAAGTGGGAGCCGTCCAAAAAGCAAAAGGGCGAAACACATACAAAAAGAAAAAACATAAAAAAAGAAAGAGAAATAACTCCATGAATTCTGGGGGAAGGAAAAAGAACAGTTGAAAAAGATGCTTAAAGAGTTTGAAAGTAAAGGTATATATCTGTATGTTACGTTATTTTTCTTTTATTTGAGTGTTCCAACTGGCATGACTTTTGACATTTTCTGGTCTCCTTTTGGGATGATGCACAGTTGTGGTGCAATTCTCATGTTGCTGCTTTGTGTAACCATATCAGTGTCTAAGCATATATCAATTAATGGTTAGAATTTGTTGGTCTGACATGAAATGAACTGGAAAACAGCAAAAAGATTCAAATCATATTGTCATATACAACTCATAAAAGGGACACGAAAGTACTATCCAAACATAACTAGATCAAACAATCCTATGCCGCCGAATCCATCTTCCATAGAGAACAAAATGAAACCGGCTGCCCTCTCCACAGCAATCCAACACAGCCGTCTCTATCTTCCACTCGAATCTCCCAGTTGCTGTCGTATTTCCTCAACAAAGCCTTTGCTCCATCGATGGTCTCCTCGCCAAAGACGTCGCCGGTAAATCCTGCATGCCTCATTCTATCACACCATTTCTCCTTCCTCTCATTCATCTCTCCCGAATTTATCAGAACTTTAGCTGCTTCTGCTTCCATCATCCTCCTTTCCTCGCTCTCCCGCCCTTTGTATGCGATACTTGTTGAGTCCAAGAATCTCCATAAGTACTCGACCCGTCTGGAAAATCCTGTTGCAAAGTCTCCACAGTTGATACAACTGCAATCTGTGTTATTCTCACATAAGATTACACCTTTAGGGCTCAAGCTCCGTAGCACCTTTAGGAACTTCGTCCTGTCATCTGTTATGCCGTGGGTCAGATTGTGTAGCCTAAACTGTGCACAAACGACTAATATTTCTTCGGCTGAAGACTTTATCAACTGCGAATTCAGATTCTGCAGCTGTAAGTTCTCCAGCCTGTTGATCTGTAAGTTGACGTTCAAGTCCTTGGCGAAACTTAGTAGTTTAGACGAAAAATCGTAGTCCGGCGGGCCGTTAGCGAAAGGGGCCGTGTTTCTTGACAGATCATTCATGGCGGCCGGAGCAACCACGGTTAGACGGACCAAAGGCGGTGGCCCACCAGCTCTCCGAGTCAGTTCTTCCAGCAGAGTAGGCCACTGGACCCCGTGTGACACTCCAATGTCAAGAATGTGTAGGTTACTTGGTTGAGCTTGCTCTGCAAGTAACTGCAGAATCGCTGTGTTGGTGACATTATTTGGAATGCGGAACCAAGGACTAATGTCATTGAACTTGATCAAAGAATCCGTAAAGAATTTCGGATTACTGGAAGCAAAAGTCTTGCCATCTGTTGATGCAGAAAAACTGCTTCCAGGGGCTGAGGAAACATGGTGTTTCAGCGCACAGAGGCCGTAAAACGACAGGCGGTGATTAGCGTCGCCGCTGAGCGAGGCGAGGTCGTGAAGAACATACAAGAAGTGCAGGACTCGCGACGGGTTCCGGGCTGTTACAGCAGCAGCACATGGATTCAGCAGCTGTTCAGCCCATCTCCCTTCTTTGTTATTGCCATTACTACCGTTTCCAGCTGCCTTGCTCCCTTTCTTGTTTCCACCTTGTTTTCGTGCCACGACCAGGCCTTGTTCCGGGCTTTCACGTCCTAAATCCTGCGCATTGGCTCTCTTATTCGTGGTTTTTCGAGGCTTCATGGAGTTCAGATCATCGGCTAACTTCCTTTTCTTCATCGAATCCAGCGAAATCGTCGAATCAGTCGGAGCCGGAGCCGGAGCCGGAGCCGGTGGCAGGGTGGCACTTGTCATGCTCGAATTGGTGATAAAACTGTCATCTATAAGATCTTGTTCAAGATTCTGACCCTCAACCCACCAAGAATCACCTATCAAGTCTCCAGTGTCATAAGGATCATCGAAAAACATAGGAAAATAAGATATCGAATCCTCGATCCATTCCGAAATATGGTTCGGCATCGGCTCCTCCCCATTCGACATCACACGCGCACGGACAAATAATCTGAGCGGAGAAACTTTAGCACAGAAGTAATGGATGAATACTTGGTAGAAATTTTATCAGAAAAATGGTTAACGAAGTATATAATAGTGGGAGTTGAGGAGTTGTGCGTGCTATTTTTTAATGTTAGGGAAGAAGTCTATTTAGGAAGAGACAATGTAAGGCATATTCAAAGCGCGGGTGTGCTGTTATTTTGGAAGTTGTGGTGTTTTATGCCCGATTAAAGTAAAAGGGTAGTAATTTATTCTTAATTGCGTCATAGTTGTTGGGACAAACCGGCCAAAGTTATTGATCGGATATAATACGGATAAATGACACTTTCAAATAACACAAGACACTCAAATCAACTAATTTTAGGTACACTAGTAATTTATATATGTATATTTTTATCTTCTCATGGATACATATAAAGCCCCCTAACTACGTATTCTGCATTTATCTTTTCATCATCATATTTTGTGTCCTCCCATTCCAGTTTCATGTTTTTCTAGAAAACAAAAAGAACTACTGAATTCTCTAATTGTTATGACGGACAACACTCATCATGTGTGCAACAATGCCTAGTGTGTGTATATATGAGATTCGGGCGGCAATTAAAATTTAGAGTATGGTATAAATTAATGTGAAGTTTGTCTTGTATGGTGGTATTGGCCGATGGGGATTGTATATTTATTCGAGGGGTGTAATTGACTTGGAAGCTGCTTAATCGTCATCTCAACATAATTAATCCTCAAATGACAAATTAAATTAAATTATGATAGAGGATGCATTGTATTTGTACCCTTGCATGAAACTCAGGCTGTATAACACATTCAGTCTTTGACCATGACTGTGTTTGTTCTTTATTGTAGTTTATCGAAGTTACCGGCTTGGAATTTTTGCCGCTGAAACGAATTTAAAATTTATATGTCACTTAATTATTATGATATTTTAAACTGGCCCCACTTGATTTTCTCTTTTTTTTTTAACTTCAATAAATACAATTTTTTTTGTTTTTTTTTTAAAATCAAAGTTAATGGGTTCAGACTTGGTTTGGGCCAGTAGAGCCATTTTCCCACTTTGAATACGCATACATATATACTCGTTAGAATCCGACGATTCTTCTCACAAAGATCTGAACTCTATCTGACTTAATGTTGTTACCTTAGGTAAATATGCAATTACAAACCGAGTGTTAGAATAAGGCCAGGAGAGTGTTTTAACATAGTCCCATCAACACTCAGATCAATGACGAGATATATGTAGGTGCTGCTAAACTCAGATAATGAATAATTATGAT
Source organism: Dorcoceras hygrometricum (assembly GCA_001598015.1). Classification (NCBI taxonomy): domain Eukaryota; kingdom Viridiplantae; phylum Streptophyta; class Magnoliopsida; order Lamiales; family Gesneriaceae; genus Dorcoceras; species Dorcoceras hygrometricum. The sequence goes on along the minus strand of KQ992555.1, from coordinate 1,273 downwards.
ATTTGAAAATAGAGTATTTATATGAAAATATTTTGAAGGACCACCTGTGTTAGCTCGAGACCATATGTATATAGTATACACGAATATTATTTTCCAAGTAGCTCGCCAAAAAGGGCTTTGTCGATGCTGCCTGTGTGGGCACTGCCCATAAATGCAGGTGGCCATTGAGCAGCTGACATGTGGCGGAAACAGTATAATGAAAAAAATTGAAACCGAAATGTTGGTCCCTGTTTTTCGAAGGAACTTAGCAGCCGCTGGTTTAAAATGAGCGATTAAAAATTTTCAGCGCTGCTTGGAGCTGCAATAGCTCAATGTTCTTGAACACATAAAAACTCACCAGAAGAGCACCGGAGACAGATCTGGTATGATTTAAAAAGCATGCGGAAAATACCAGAACTGAATCCTAATATTTTAAAATGATTCAAACAGATTTATGTGCAACATAAATCTGTTCGAAACTGTGCAAGTGCTTGTGTGCTAACTTTATGCGATGCTAAGTATAAAGCAAGTGCTGAATGCAAGTGCTGAATTGTAAACGTGTGTTATGCTAAAGTAACTATGCAATGCTGAAAGCTTAAAGAAATGGACCGATACACAGCAGATTTGTTTCTGGAAGTTCGGACCTCAATGTCCTACATCTCCCCTTCTTCCACCTCGGAAGGATCCACTAGAAGATTTGATCTTACAACTTGTGTACAGACCCGATCCCACAACCAGCAGCTGTGAGAAATCCTAGACTCCACAAATGCACACCAGCCGCAACTGTGTGACTAACTACATACACATGAGTTTTACGTCATCGTGCTTGGACGGGAACTGTTTGAAACGTTTTGAGATTCATTCACTAATACAATGTGAATGAATCTCTGTGTGTGAGATTTGATACAATGAAACGCTCAACTCTCTGTTTCTCACACACTAGGGAAATTGCTTCTACACAAGCTAATTAAAACTCAGCAATCGACTCTCGTGAAAGCTCCTCTCTAATGGCGGTCGATTGCTTCGTCTTTCTGTTGATTTTCCCTCTGCTGGTGCACTGTGCAATTAATGTGTTTTCTGCGACAGCCTCACAGCGACACCAGCGTCTATCTCGTCTCTCTTTTTCACTCTCGTCTATTCGTCGTCAACTCGTTCACCTTCTTCCTTCAAAACTCCTCGCTTAAATAGCTTCTTCAAGAGATATAGCCGTTAGATAGATTCCAATTCTGTTCTGCGCTTGTCATGGCCAAATTGTCGTCTTTCCATTTCCGTGCAAACTTCCTCTGTAAATTGT
>KQ992554.1:239580-270755 GCA_001598015.1 Dorcoceras hygrometricum | reverse complement strand
ATTTTTGGCTAGTATATTGTCCATAGCTGTGATGAAAAACCCAAGCTATTAAATGTGTAAGTAGTGAACGAATTCCCTTAAGTTTTTCCAGATGACATCTCTGATCTGCCACCAGATCAGGAGCTTGAATTTGGGATTGACCTAGTGCCAGGTGCAACTCCTGTCTCCAAACCACCGTATAGGCTCGCACCTACAGAGATGAAAGAGCAAATCCAAGATCTACTGGACAAAGGTTTTGTGAGGCTCTCTGCTCACACTTAATCTTCTAATCTCATCTTATGGGCAATTAATTAAATCAATAAATTTTAATTAGTGAAACCTGGAAATAACTTTTTTTTTAACGTTTGCTTCGCGGAAGCTAGTCATATGTAACAAAGCATACCCACGCTTATTTCCAAAATCTGGTTATTCATAACTGGAATAAGAATGTACAACTGTTTATCTATTACATTCATCGGTACACAGCTAACCAGTAACTATAACCAGATTTCATCACAACGAAACTAATTATCCAAAGACTATACTAGCAGCAGATCTCTAGTACTTCTTATTTGATGTCCTTCTTCTAGGTAGCCAGCTCTCACTACCCTTGCCCAAATCAATTCAGCTCTCGCCTACATGTTTTCATGCACACATACAAAACAAAACAACAGCCGGATAAACTCCAGTGATAATCATCTCAGTATAATCAACAGATATATGCAATAGAACAAATAAACACATATCAATCAGTATCAGTTCTACAATGCAATGCAATGAATCTATCTCAATTATTCGATTCAGAATTGATTCCATTTCACATCAACGCCATCAAGATTCGTATCAGATCTTGACATGGATATCCATCTATCAAAGTTAACTCCAACTTCGAAAATCAGGTCATCTCAGTCCTGGGCATTAGAATCAATTCATATTCTCTTCGTGTTATGCAATCTCATGCAAATATAAAAGATCCACTACCTGCGATGGATCGACACATACAATTCAAGTTCTAAATCAAGAACAGTAATAAACAAATATGTGATTTCATCGGGATAACTCAAGAAACCTCATTCCTGAGTAATTTAATCCCTGACTCTCACTGTCAAATTATACCTTCGTTACTTCTCTATTCTGAGATACTTCAATTCTCACTTCTAAAATCTCGTCACATGAATTCCCAAAGATATCCACAAAATTCACTTCCTGATATCTGTAGCTAAGCTACTAGGATTCGAATTCAATCTTATTTATAGGAGAATATCTCTGTTGTCTGCATCATTTCCAACGTGTTCAATTCGAATTCCACGTGTCATGCTGAGTATTCATCTATCAAAATGAAATAAAATCCCACCACTTAAAAATAGATCTTTGCAACCATATACCGTTAACTAGATTTCCCAACTGTTGTTCAGACTTCATCACTCGTTGTTCTGGATAACCAGCTGCTGAAATACTCAGTCGCAATAATACTCAGACGTTGCGTTTCTTTAATATCAAAACGACGTCGTAATACTTAATCCAAACGACGTCGCAACACACCAATGGCTGGTTCCAAATCTCTACTGAAAGAACTCATCAGCTGGTCACACTCAAATACTTCATCGACTGGTCCCGCTAACTAATTCAAACGGTGTCGTATTACTGTTCCTGTTTCATAAATCAAAACAACATCGTGTTGCTTCCCCGACTGGTTAGACCAGCAGATACAATAAACCATCGACTGGTTTTCAAATCCCTCGACTGGTCGTTGCTTCACAAGCCAACGACTGGTTTTCAAATCCCCAAAAGCTGGACAACCAGACGACTGGATGCACCACTAACCAAAAGCTGGTCGCTTCCTGCGACTGATTCAAAAACACACAAAAGCTGGTACCAGACGTCGCATCAAAACGCTGCGTTCTAACTAATACGAACGACGTCGCATAGCTGACGTCATCAAATCTAGTTGTTAATTCTCTCGCAAACCAGCTGAAAGCTACAGTAGAGTTAACTGGCGTTGACGTCTGGAAATTGAATTACGCGCATCGACTGGATCTCTTAGCGCTATCAAAATGATACCGTTTCATCATATGCTCGCGCCAATTCACGCGACGCACCAGACTTCATCCAAAACGGCAGCGTTTTACTTCCAATTGCTAAGAAATCAACTCAAACTTCAAATCTCAACCAGATTCCTCCTGGAAGAATTTTAATTCGAAACATAACATTTCCAGAAGAAATCCGAGAATCCTCAACCAGACTTCATCAGAATCTCTCGTCTGGAACTGTCGAACTTACTTAATCACTACATAATAATCTCGGGCATTACATTTCTCCCCCTCTAAAATCTGAGTTCATCCTCGAACTCATCAGTAGTCTTTACATGCACATAAGAATAATGAGATACTAGAATCTAAATAAGAACTAACCTCATTGGAAAAGATAAGGGTATCGTTGTTTCATATCTTCCTCAACTTCTTATATAGCTTCCTCAACTCCATGTCGATTCCATTGAATATTCACCAATGGAATAGTCTTCGTTCGGAGTTGTTTTTCTTTTCGATCAAGAATCTGTATCGGTTGTTAAAAGTAACTCAAAGTATCGAGTTCAGCTTCGTCAGCAGGAATAACATGAGATACATCAGGCAGATATTTCCTTAGCATAGATACATGAAAGACGTCATGTATACCAGCAAGAGATGGAGGTAATGCAAGTAGGTAAGCAAGATCGCCTATTTTCTCAAGGATTTCATAAGGACCAATAAACCTCGGAGAAAATTTTCCTCGTTTACCAAATCTGATTGTACCCCTGAAAGGAGAAATTTTCAAAAATACTTTGTCCCCTGTTTCAAAATTCAAAGGCCTACGTCTGGTATTTGCATATTTGGCTTGCCTATGCTGCGCTGTTCTCATCATTTGCTGAATTAACTTCACCTTCTCAGTCATTTCTCTAATCAAATCTGGTCCCAATTCAGGTATCTCCGATACATCATCCCAATATAATGGTGAACGACTCAAAATTCAAAGGCCTACGTCTGGTATTTGCATATTTGGCTTGCCTATGCTGCGCTGTTCTCATCATTTGCTGAATTAACTTCACCTTCTCAGTCATTTCTCTAATCAAATCTGGTCCCAATTCAGGTATCTCCGATACATCATCCCAATATAATGGTGAACGACATTTTCTTCCATACAATGCTTCAGACGGAGCCATTTCAATACTGGTTTGATAGTTGTTGTTGTATGAAAATTCCACTAGTGGTAATGAATCTTGCCATGAAACACCAAAATCCAATACTACTGCTCTAAGCATATCCTCAAGAATCTGAATTGTTCTTTCAGATTGCCCATCGGTTTGAGGATGATACGCAGTGCTCAAATGCAGTTTTGTACCTAGATCTTGTTGCAAACTACTCCAAAAGTGTGAAGTAAATCTTGGATCTCTATCAGATACAATCGATTTTGGTATACCATGAAGTCTGATCACCTCTCGAATATAAAGATCTGCCATTTGATCATGTCGATAGGTCATTCGATATGGAATAAAACAAGCATATTTCGTTAACCTATCAATAATTACCCAAATAGCATCGCAACCTCGGGATGATTTTGGTAGCTTCGTCACAAAATCCATGGAAATGTGATCCCAATTCCATTCACGAATTGACAGACTTTGTAATAAACCAGTGGGTTTCTTCCTTTCAGCTTTCACCTGTTGGAAATTTAAGCACTTCGAAACAAATTCAGTCACATCAGACTTCATTTGTTTCCAACAGTACTGCTTCTTTAGATCATTATACATTTTCCTGCCACCAGGGTGAATGCTGAATTTACTTCGGTGGGCTTCATTTAAAATCTGGTATTTCAACTCTACAACATCTGGAACAACAAGTCTATTATTCACATATAAAATATTATCAGCGCTCACTTTATATTCCGATGAATTTCCAGACTTGACCATCTCAACAGATTTCTGTATATTCAAATCCTTGTTTTGTGCTTCTTTAATTCGAATCAACAGTTCAGGTTCAGCACTTATAGCACAAATTCTCATCGGCTTCACATCTGTTTCATACCAATATCCAGAAGTACAGCAATCCTCTATTAGATACACCTATCGTAGTCAAGGACAAAGCACAAATTTGTCTACTAGAGCATCGGCTGATGCATTGGATTTCCCAGGCGCTCACTTTATATTCCGATGAATTTCCAGACTTGACCATCTCAACAGATTTCTGTATATTCAAATCCTTGTTTTGTGCTTCTTTAATTCGAATCAACAGTTCAGGTTCAGCACTTATAGCACAAATTCTCATCGGCTTCACATCTGTTTCATACCAATATCCAGAAGTACAGCAATCCTCTATTAGATACACCTATCGTAGTCAAGGACAAAGCACAAATTTGTCTACTAAGAGCATCGGCTGATGCATTGGATTTCCCAGGATAGTATTTGATTTCGCAATCAAAATCCTTTAATAAATCCAGCCATCTTCGTTGCCTCATATTCAATTCAGACTGCGAAAACAGATACTTCAAACTCTTATGATCCGAGAAGATCTCAAATTTCTCACCATAAAGATAATGTCGCCATATCTTTAACGCAAATACGATGGCTGCCAATTCAAGATCATGAATTGGATATCGGATCTCATGTGGCTTCAGTTGTCTCGAGGCGTATGCAATCATGTGTCCTCGTTGCATCAAAACACACCACAATCCTTGGTGAGAAGCATCGCAATACACCACAAAATCACCAGTACCTGTAGGAATTGTCAACACTGGTGCGGTAGTTAATCTCTTCTTCAATTCAAGAAAACTATTTTCACAAGCCTCTGACCAAATAAACGGTGCATTCTTCTGTGTCAATTGAGTTATAGGCTTTGCAATACTCGAAAAATCCTGGATAAACCGTCGATAATACCCTGCAAGACCCATAAAGCTTCGAATTTCTGGCACAGATGTTGGTCTAGGCCAATTAATCACAGCTTCTATCTTACTTGGATCAACAGAAATACCATCTCCAGAAATGATATGGCCAAGAAAGATCACTTTTCGCAACCAAAACTCACATTTCGACAGTTTAGCATATAATTTCTCATCTCTCAGAGTTTGTAAAACAATTCGAAGATGGTTCGCATGATCACACATGTTCTTCGAATAAATCAGAATATCATCAATAAATATGATCACAAAATCATCAAGATATTTCTGAAATACCCTGTTCATCAAACTCATAAACACTGCCGGAGCATTTGTCAATCCAAACGGCATAACGATGAACTCATAGTGACCATACCTCGTTCGAAATACAGTTTTTGATATATCCTCATCTCTTACATCAATTGATGATATCCGGATCTCAAATCAATCTTTGAATATACGGACGAACCCTGCAATTGATCAAATAAATCATCTATTCGCGGTAAAGGATATTTATTGTTTACCGTTGCTTTATTCAATTGCCGGTAGTCAATACATAATCTCATTGATCCATCTTTCTTGCGTACAAACAATACCGGAGCTGTAACGACCAGATCTTTTAGAAGTCCACAATTAGAAAGATATGAGATTGAGGGATTACAATGCTAATTAAAATTCAATCCTTGAATTGATTGAGTTTCATATTTCTGCCTATGCATTGTTTAGCTTTTCTTTAGTTAAAGGCTAAATGCCAGATTTCATGATTATACACGTACAGATTTCATATTATACGCAATGTTCAACCTTTATTACGTTTTGGGCTGATATTCAAATGATGAAATGCAATTACAGTAGAGGTCTGGTTGACTTATACAAGCCAATTGGATCCTTTGTTTTAACTAAAATTGTTCGGTTTCATTGTGCATCTTTTACTTTGAAAACAGAGTGCACACTAATAGATTTTGACTTATTGATTAAACGTGTTTTCCTTCAGTAGGCATTCTAAAACATATAAATAGGATGTTAAGCTGCTTCATGCATCATTACTTTCAAAACAAATCATTTTGAAGCGGTACTCCCTCAAAAGAAGCCGAACAAAATCCTTTCAACGTTTTAAAGGATTCAAGTGGTGCGTAAAAATATTTCTGGATCTTCTTCTGTGGTTGTGTTAAAGATTACAGGCAAGTAAACTCTGTTTCTTGCTCATTCAATGGAAAGCATATATTCAATTCTGTTTTATATGTTTATGTATGCTTTAAAGAAAAGGAAGATGGCTTCGGCTATTCTTCAAGAAAATCAAAAAGTTTATGCTCTGTTTTTGCAAAAGTTACGTTTACTGTGATTTTGATTCAAAGATGTTGTAGAAAATGGTTTAATGATGTTCGTCCATTGAATTCTTGAGCTTTCCAAACAATTATTCTTCGATGTAGCTCACAAGTAGCTTATTCGACTATTCCAGAAAATTCTTGAGACAATTGAATTTCTTCAAACGAGGGAAACCATTGTTCTTCAGGTTCCTCAGTTGCAAAACTGTTAACAGATAGTCTTACGTCATGGTGTCTTTTTCTTACGTCATCATGTCTATTTTGTTTAAGTTGCAAACTGCTGACAGCAATCTTCTTTTCCCATAGAGTAATATCTGTTGGCAGATATCTACTGTTCATTATTTTTCAGCAACTAGTTACTGTTAATGTTCATCAGTTATCTACTATTACAGTAGCTGTTGACAGTAACTTTACTTTCATAGAATGATATCTGTCATCAGTAATCTTCGTTACCTACTGTTCACTTCTTTCAGCAGATAGTTACTGTTCCTTTCCTCAAGCGATATCTGTTGACAGCTATCTACTGTTCCTTTCCTTATAAAGAAATCTGTTGACAGCAAACCATTGTTTTCCTTGAGTGATATCTGTTGACAGTTTGTTCGTGTTTTCTTAAAGAGCCTATTGACAGTTATCCACTGTTCATTTCTTTCAACAAAAAGCTACTATTCATCTTCTTCAACAAATAACGAAATTTCAGAAATTGATTTCCTATTTGTTTATACTTCAATTCAAATGAATCTTTTGATTTACCTGACAGATTCAAGTAGTATTTTTATTCAGTTTTCATTTTCGCAAGCATTACAGAGAAATCCTTTACAGTTCCAGAACATCATTAGACAAGAGAAAACCAGTAAACATATAAAGGAAAGAAAACAGATTTCATGAAAGAAAGAAAGAGCAGAACATGTTTTAGAAAATGTTTTAAGTTATGACAACAAAGGGTCCCTAGAGGAAGGGTGAGTGCGCGGCTGACAAACCGTGTGCCCTTTCAACCAGGAAGGATAAGGATTACGGATTGACGGATCTGTATACCCCTTCAAGCATGAGCCATAGTGCTAAGAGACTGATATCAGGAGTTTGATCAAACGAAATGGACCAAATGTTTAAAGTGTTGTCATAATTTCAGAAAAATGAATGAAGAGCACAAGTGTGATTTTAATCACAGCTCTAAGGAATGTTTAAAGAAAACGATTTCAGGATTGATTTATGTTTTATGCTTTCGATTCATTCCAGACTTCTCAGTTATGTATTACGCTTGTTTATTCTTGAGCGTATTTCAAGTTCAGACTCCAGTATGTATCAGTTAATGAACGATTGTATGATTCGCTTTCGTTACTTCCAGATTTCACCTGCTGGGCCTTTGGCTCACTAGTTTTCATTGAGTGCAGGTAAATCACAGTAGAAATCTGGAGGGAGATGAACAGAAAGGAATGTTGTGTTTATCGTGGACATCAGATTTCAGTGTCCTTTTTGGTTACATAGTATTGTACAGAAACCTTCGCTGTTATTTTGTATCAGAACAGCTTTCTAGCCTAGTTTTTTGTAGAGATCTGTTCCAGACTTCATTACCGAAAGATGTAAATGTTATATTTGAAATACCAGATTTCTATCTTTCCGCATCTTTATTTTTATTACATCAGATTTCACCTTTACGGTTGTGAGTATTTATATCATTTGCAACTTTAGTTCAGAAATTTAGTAGCGACCAAGTATTTCAATGATTGGAAATTTTTAATATCTTTCAATCTAACCCCAAAACTTATAGTTATTCCTAAGAAAAGTGAGGGTCGTTACAGTTTGTATCAGAGCATGGTCCTTGAGATAAACACACTTCCAGTCTGAGCAGATCTGTGAGGATTCAGATTTCTAATTAGTGATTAATCGGATTTTGAGTTAGATTAATCACGAGAATTAAGAATTTAGATTTCTGGAGTTTCGAATTTTAGTGAAATCTGATTTGGAAATATTTAGATCTCTAGTTGGGATTGTCCAGATTTTAATTGGTGTTTTTCGTGTGAAATCTGGTCGAGAAGTGTTGAGAATTAGAATGAATTTGATAGAGATCTGTTTTTCCTTTAGCGCTGCGTGTTTTGTCGTGAAAAATCAGAGTGAGCGCTGCGTTTGGTGAAAGCTGTTCGAATTTGAGAAGCTGGATCGTGTAGGAGAGATCTTTTGGTGCAAACTGATAACAGATCTGATGACGTCAGCATCGCGTGGTTGCTTAGTGTGGATGACGCAAGCATTGCTGTTGAGAGATCTGGTTGTTAGCAAGGAGTTCTTACGTCGTCGTTTCAGGAGAGATCTGATCCTAGCGTAATATTGGACCAGACTTGATGACGTAAGCAGATCTGTTGTTAGAAGCGTGTAGCGTTCATTCGAGAGTTGCGCGGTAGATCTGATGACGTAAGCAAGTCTGCGGGTGACGTAAGCAAATCTCATGCAAGAACGTGATAGCGTGCATTTGAGAGATCTGGTGCCTATGCGACGTCGTTTTGTGTTTTGAACGCTGAAATCTGTTTTGGCGCGAGAGATCTGTTTTGGCGATAGTTTGAGTTGTAGATATCTGTTTTTGTAGGTGTTGGTCTTGTTTGGTAGCTTTTGGAGTAGAGGATATTTATATAAGTGTTGAGTTACACTTAGAGCATTCCAGACCTGATATTTCTTATCCTCAAACTCGAAACCCTCGATTTTTAGCTACTGTTCACCGTCACTTTCAATCGCCATTTCCCGTTGATTCCGACCTCTGTTTTTCGAGTTCTTGGTAGCGTTGGAAACCTCTTGAGTATATCTTTCTTTTCCTACCAATATTGGAGGCTGTGTTGAGCTGGAACGAGAACGCGAAGCTGCTGAGTTGAGCAGTAAGTTGTGTCGTGAGTTTCTATCCTTTGGGTGAGCTTTCTTTCGTTGGTTTGAGCTAAGATATTAGGTATCTTTGGCAGATTTAAGCTTCTAGGAATTTTGAAGGGTAATTTTCGAGGAAGCTTCAAAGGCAGTAAGCTTGAGTTGGTTACTGACCGTTGCTTGTGAAACCTGTTAAGGTAGTTTGAACAATTAAGGTACGAATTGAGCAGCCCTTAGCAGCTTTAGGCGTGGACATGCTGTGATTAATGTTGTGAATTTCAAATTGGGTGGAAAGACTTAGAAGATCCGCTGATATTCTGTTTTGAAACTCCAGCTGTTCATTTCTGAGGGCAGCCACCTGTCCATCCAACGCATTTAGTTTGGCCTCTTGTGCTCTTTGAGTTTTCTTGATATCAAAAAGATCTTGAAAGATCGTCCCTACCGGAGCCATCAAGCCTTTCTTCAGATCATTCATTTGCTTACTCTGCCTCTCAAGGACATCACAAGCATCCTGAAAAGTGTGGTGAAGCCAGGCTTGCTGTTTAAGAAGATCCTCTCGAACATTGAATGTTGCATCATTGATCTTGGAACGAATTTCGGACGTAGACTCATGAATGCGCTGAGAAATATAAGATCTGAGATCTTCAAGAGCATTGGTAAACGCATTAGAATCAACTGGGGCCGATGTATGAGCAGCTTCTTGATCATGCACAGGAAAATCCTCAAATTCAAAGTGAATAGAAGCGCCAGAAGAGGAGGAACTAGATTCCTGAAGAGGAGAGGCGACCGGAGAAGAATCAGGACTCTGTACAAAATAAAGTTTCTCTTCCTGAATAGTAGACGACAAAATTGGTGGTCCTAAGGCATAAGCATAATCCGGTGGAGATGGAGACCTGTACACTGTATCCCCACTAGAAGACGCTGAATCAAAATCTGAACCTGTAGTACGTGGTCTCTTATAAAGTGATGCCTGAAATAGCAATAGCAAGCGATGTTTTCTTCAATTCAAAGCGTCTGCTATTTATATCCTTTATTCAACGGTCGATGAATCCAAATAAGGAAACAAATCCTTTTTGAATTTCTGACAGTAGTACGCCGTCAATCCTGCTCCACTACAAGGTAAATTGCGTTAAGTCAGGGATACGAGAATTATTTCCATATATGAGCAATCCCGTTGTAACGACCTCTGCCAATGTGTACTATTCATCCAAAAATAGTACCAATCTTGTTCCCTTAATTCCAGGCAATTTGTACGATTCTATTATGGCCGTTGATCTTTTCCAATTGAGTATACGATCAAATTGAATCAATTTAAACTTGCGCCTGAAACAACTTTGGCAACCAGATCCAATTTCCTTCATCGTGGTTTTAAATGTTGCGACTGGAAAATACTTGTAAGCGTCGACTGGTTGTCCACGTGTGATTTTCCAGCGCCTGGATCTACATATGATCCAACGACTGGTTGAAATAAAACTCTGTAGCTCTCGTCTGGATATGGCACCACTGTAGCTTGCGTCTGGTTTTAATACGACGTCACTACAACTAATTTAAACGTTGTCGTATGCACATGCTACTGTTTGAATCTTTGCGTCTGGATAATAAATACTATCTTGCGACTGGTTAGTTAAAACGCTGACGTTTTAACTTCATCCATACGACATCGTTTGTTAAACTCTCGACTGGTTAAATACTTCACTGTTCACTGCGACTGGATACTAACCACTGTTCATGGTGATGACAAAACTCCAGCAGCCGCAATAAATAGATAGGCAAAAATAAATTGCACATGAGCTGCTGAAAAAACAAATTTCTTTACACAAGAAGAGTTGTACATAAGTTTTGTACAAAAGAAATTTAGATCAAAGTCCTCTTCTCCTTCTAGAGGAACTACTTCTCTTTTCTCTTCTAGCCCTCTCTCTTTCTCTTTGAAATCTGTCAGACTCCTGAAAATCTGCTTGGCGAATTCTTTCAGCTGCTTCTTCTACAGAGATAACTAGCCCGCTCTCTAAGAGGTGTCTTCCGCGCCTGTTCCACTCGTTCTGCAAAGGTTCCAGTAGTGCGTGGGAAAGTTGGTATTCTCACTGCACTACTGCCACCAGCAACATCACGAGGAGATTGAGGAGTAGGCAAGGGGCGACGCTCCACACGAACAGGAGGAGGGCGGCTGCTACTTCCACTTTCCCCCTTTTTGGCATCACCGCCGCGAATAAACTCGACGATATCAGCAAATTGGGTTGAAAGACTTAGAAGATCCGCTGATATTCTGTTCTGAAACTCCAACTGGTCATTTCTGAGGGCAGCCACTTGTCCATCCAATGCATTTAGTTTGGCCTCTTGTGCTCTTTGGTTTTTCTTGATATCAAAGAGATCTTGAAAAATCGTCCCTACAGGAGCCATCAAGCCTTTCTTCAGATCATTCATTTGCTGGCTCTGCCTCTCAAGAATATCACAAGCACCCTGAAACGTTTGGCGAAGCCAGGCTTGCTGTTTAACAAGATCTCCTCGAACATTGAATTCAACAGTATTGACCTTGGAGCGAATCTCGTATGTAGACTCATCAATGCGCTGAGAAAAATAAGATTTGAGATCTTCAAGAGCAGCGGTAGACACATTGGAATCAACTGGTACTGATGTATGGGCAGCTGCTTGATCACGCACAGGCAAGTCCTCAGAGTCAAAATGCATAGAACCCTCAGAAGAGGAGGAACTAGATTCCTGAAGAGGAGAGGCGGCCGGAGAAGAATCAGGACTCTGTACAAAATAAAGTTTCTCTTCCTGAATAGTAGACGACAAAATTGGTGGTCCTAAGGCATAAGCATAATCCGGTGGAGATGGAGACCTGTACACTGTATCCCCACTAGAAGACGCTGAATCAAAATCTGAACCTGTAGTACGTGGTCTCTTATAAAGTGATGCCTGATATCGATGTGCTTGGTCCGTGAGTGCAGAACAAGGTTCTGGGTGATTGCAATTGCACTTGTATTGTCACAGAGAATAGGAGCTTCAGAAGCATCAATGCCATAATCCTTCAATTGATGTTGAATCCAGAGGATTTGTGAACAACTGCCAGCAGCAAGATATTCCGCCTCAGCAGTTGATGTGGCAATTGACGTCTGCTTCTTACTAAACCAAGAGATCAGTCGGTCCCCTAAAACATGACATGTTCCACTTGTGCTCTTGCGATCAATCCTGCATAATCTGCATCACTGTACCCAATTAGTTCAAAGCCGGAGTCTTTGGGATACCAAAGACCCACGTTAGGAGTACCCTTCAAATATTTCAATATGCGCTTTACAGCAATGTAATGCGATTGCTTTGGCTCTACTTGGAATCTAGCACACATACAGACAGCAAACATGATGTCTGGTCTGCTAGCAGTCAAATAAAGCAAAGAGCCTATAATACCACGATACAAAGATACCTCGATGGCAGATCCAGCTTCATCTTTGTCCATCTTGATGGTGGAGCTCATGGGAGTTGCTGCTGATGAACTGTTTTCCATTCAAAATTTCTTCAGCAGTTCTTTAGTATACTTTTCCTGGTTAATGAAAATTCCATTCTCCAACTGGCGCACTTGTAAGCCTAAGAAGAATGTCAGCTCTCCCATCATGCTCATCTCAAACTTATCCTGCATCAATTTAGAAAACTTCTTGCACAGTTTGGGGTTAGTTGACCCAAAAATGATATCATCAACATAAATTTGAACAAGCAAGACGTGATCATTCTTAGCAAATTTGAACAAAGTCTTATCTACTGTGCCTATTGTGAATTGATGCTCAAGCAGGAACTTTGTGAGTGTGTCATACCAGGCTCTGGGTGCTTGCTTCAACCCATATAGAGCCTTGTCCAGTTTGTAAACAAACTCTGGATTTGTATGATCAACGAAGCCAGGAGGTTGTGCAACATACACTTCCTCTGTCTAGACGCCATTTAGAAAAGCGCTCTTGACATCCATCTGAAAGACTTTAAAGTCTTTAAATGCAGCATATGCAAGAAACATGCGAATGGCTTCTAATCTAGCTACTGGTGCAAAAGTTTCATCAAAATCTATTCCTTCCATTTGCCTAAAGCCTTGATCAACGAAGCCAGGAGGTTGTGCAACATACACTTCCTCTGTCTAGACGCCATTAAGAAAAGCACTCTTGACATCCATCTGGAAGACTTTGAAGTCTTTATATGCAGCATATGCAAGAAACATGCGTATGGCTTCTAATCTAGCTACTGGTGCAAAATATTCATCAAAATCTATTCCTTCCAATATCAGCAGGTGAACTTGATGTGCTCTCGACTGGTTCACCAGCAGATGGTACTAATTGATGAGTTCTTGCGGCTGGTTCACTAGTCGATGGTCTTGATGTCAATTGAGAAGGAGTCGCGACTGGTTGAATATCCCTTGCGACTGATTGATCAGCAGGAGATACCAGTTGATGATTTCTTGCGACTGGGTGTCCAGCAGATGAATTTGAAGCTATTTGGGAATTGCTGGCTGCTGGTTGACCAGTCGATGGTTGAGCATCGTCTAATTGTATATTACTTTGATTCTTTGACGCTTCTTCACCAGCAGCTGGTGCACTTGTAATTTGATCCTGTGGCTGATCCATGTTAGTTAAATCAATAACAAATGGATTACCTGCTGGATCTTGTTGAACGTTGTTGTGCATTGTGACCACTGCTGGTTGTTCCCCCTCAGCTGATTCTCTTTGTGCCACGTCATCGTCTGAATCCTCAAGAGATGTTGATTCCAAGCGTGAACACAAATCGTGAAGGCTTGCAGCTGAGTTTGACTTGATGGTTTCATCAAACACGACATGTGCTGATTCTTCAACCGTTAAGCTTCTGCTGTTGAACACTCTGTATGCTTTGCTTACTGCTGAATATCCTAAAAAGATACATGCATCAGATTTTGGTTCAAAATCTTTTAGATGCTTATTGCCATTGTTATGAATGAAACACTTGCATCCAAACATCCTAAAATAAGAAATATCAGGCTTCTTGCTATTCCAGATCTCATAGGGTGTTTTATCATGCATCCTATTTATCATTGATCTGTTCTGAGTATAGCATGCTGTATTAACTGCTTCTGCCCAGAATTTTTGCGAAATGCCTGAATAAGCAATCATGGATCTAGCAGCTTCTTTTAACGTGTGATTTCTCCTCTCAGCTAGGCCATTTTGCTGAGGAGTTCTAGCTGCTGAAAGCTCATGCTTTATTCCAATGTCATTCAGATAGGAGGATAATTTTTTATTTAAAAACTCTGTTCCTCGATCACTCCTTATCCGGTTGACTGTACAAGATTTGTCATTTTGTAAACGTTTTAAAAGCTTTATCAACTGGTCAGCGGTATCAGATTTTGCCTTTAAAAACACCACCCAAGTATATTTGGAAAAATCATCAACGACGACTAGGGTGTAGTTCATTCCCCCTAAGCTGGTTATAGAAACAGGACCAAAAAGATCCATATGCAAAAGCTCTAAGCTTCGGGAAGAACGTTTACCGCCTTTGGTTTTGAAAGTATATTTAATTTGTTTTCTTAGTTAACAAGCTGCACAAATCTTGTCCTTAGAAAAAGGGATTTTTGGCAGACCAGAAACCAAATCATGTTGACTCAATTTAGCAATTGTTTTTAAATGCAAATGATTCATTCTCTGGTGCCACAACCAGCTCTTGGAAGAGCCAGCTGCAAGACACAATTGTTCAGTTTCCTGCTGATCTGACCAATTGATAACGTAAGTGTTCCCAGAACACTTACCCACCAACACGGTTAGACCAGTTGAGTTCTGAACTGTGCACGTGTGTTGTTGAAAATTAACAAGGAAACCTTTGTCACAAATCTTACTGATACTTATCAGATTGTAACGCAAGTTATCAACAACAAGAATATCAGAAATAGAGATGTTACCATGGGTAAGCTTACCCTTACCCACAGTGTTACCGTAGGCATTGTCTCCAAAGACTATTTTTGCTCCTTTGTGAGGAACAACGTCTGTTAGTAGCTTGGGATTTCCAGTCATATGTCTTGCACATCCACTGTCTAAGTACCAGATGGTTGATGTATCGGCTGCTGCTTTGTACCTGTAACCCTGCAATCATACAAAGCAAATTTTGGTACCCAATTTTACTTGGGTCCTGATTGGATTACCCCTTTCGGGACCCAGATTTGAACAATCCTCACGGTCTTTCCAGTTCTAGGATCCACGAAAGTATGTGCAAAATCACGTGATGGTCTTTTGTTTTTTAGCCAGCCTGGCTTTGAATTCTCAGGCCCTTGATACCCAACACCAACTTTTCCTTTTCCTTTAAGATCAGGCTGAGAAGTATCCTGGTCATCATATCGTATTGATTCGTAACAATCATATATCACTTCAGCTTTGACAAAGCCCATTTTATTGAACTTGTCATAAGTTGGCCGTGACTGAGTACTTGGTCCTTCATTGCTGCTATTACTGCTATTGAATCCAATACCAGTTCTATCACCGTTAGATTTCTGGTCTTCTTGCAGCTTATGAAGTTTACGGGCGGAATTGTTCCAGGCGCTCACAACTTGTTTCAATACAAATATTTCCTCTTTGAGCTCGCTGGTTTCATCTTTCAACATTTCATTCTCGACTTTTAGCCTACTCAACTTTGTCTTCAAACTGTCAACATCCTATAGCTCATCAGAACTTGATTCAGTCGAACTGTTTTTCAGACTTATGTTTTCAGCTTTAGCTTCCTCGAACGAATGAGAAAGCTTCTGGTACTCTTTGACCATGTCATTTAGTGCTATGACAAGGTCGTCACGTGTAAATTCAACATTCGAAAAATCAAATACCTCATCATCATCTGTTTGGTCAGCCATGAAGCAGTGAACCTCCTCCTGTTCACTATCACTTGAAGATGAGCTGCTGCTGGATGAATCTGAGTCACTATCCGCCCAGCTTTTGGTGCTTTCTTCAGCCACCAACACCTTGCGGTCATGCTTGCGACTAAATCTTTTGTTGCTGCTGGTCTTCATCCTTCTGTCGTTTGATCTTTCTTTGAATTTGTCCTTGGATTTGTCCTTGGACCTATCAACAGTTATTTCATTATCTTCCTCATCACGTCTGCATCTCTCTTCTTTCCTGTATCGATCGTCAGCTCTTCTATCATCTCGCTTGTTTCTATCGTCTTTCTTGGGTCTGTTGCAATCAGCAGCGAAATGACCTGGACGATCACAGTTATAGCATTTCAACTCAGAAGATACTTTATCAGATTTATTATAATTATTGAAAGAAGTAGAAGGGTTGAAAGATCTTCTCAGGTATTTCCCAAACTTCTTAACGAAGAGGGACATGACATCGTCTGAAAGTTGATCTGCTGATTTGCTTGTGCTTGGAGAGCATGGTTCAGTAGTTGTAGCAGCAAGAGCTTTCGTTGGCTGGGAGGTTGATGGACAAGCTTCTGATCTTGTTTCCAGTTCGAACTCATATGCTTTTAGATTTGCAAACAAGTCATGAAGCTCCATTTTGTTTAGATCCTTGGACTCTCGCATTGCCATGGTCTTTACATCCCATTCCTTTGGCAGTGCCCTCATCACTTTCAGCACCAGTTCACGGTTGCTGTATTCTTTGCCAAGACTATTTAGCTCGATCACCACAGCACTGAAACGCTCATCAAACTCTGCCATTGTCTCTCCATCGACTGGAATCTTGCGTCTGGATTGTAACTCTCCACTACATCTGCTTTCTTGCGACTGGATTCCATGTCGACTGGATACGCAAAGCTTGCGACTGGATTCATAGCAACAGCTGGTTCATTGAAGCTCTCAACTGGATGTGCTGTTGCTTGCGTCTGGTTGTCCAGCTGGTTAGATCAAACGCTTGCGACTGGTTGTCCAGCTGGTTAGATCAAACGCTTGCGACTGGTTATCAACGCAAAGAGCATCTGCTGAATCGCAAGGGCAAAACGTTGTCGTATCAACTTATGTAAACGACATCGTTTTGCTATCGTTATCTCCAAATATCATCTGCTGGTGAACAGTAGCTTGCGACTGGATTTCCTCCTCTACGACGTCGCTTCTTTCTTGCGTCTGGATGTAGAAGCTACTTGCTGGTATCTTGCGACTGCTGGACTCAAACCATCTGTTGATTATGATGACGTCACCGATGATGTCATCAATTCTAAACCATCTGCTGATTCTTTAGCACGAAGTCGCTTCATCTCTTTCACTTTTCTTCTCATCTGTTGATAGCTTCCTGCTGATCACTGTAGCTTCCTGCTGAATGATGACATCACTGCTGATGTCATCTACGCTTAGTGCTCCAGCTGATCTCTAACCATCTGCTGATTCCCGTCGGTCTTCACTGTTACGTTTGCTGTTGTCAGCTTCTTGTTCAACATTGCTCATCAGCTGTCAATGGCTTCTTGAATAGCGACTGTCAACAGATTCGTCAACAGTACTTATAAATGGCAACTGCTGACAGCTTCGTGAATAGTAACTGACATCAGCTTAGACAACAGTAACTTGCGACTGGAATCTTCTTCTACGACGTCGCTTCATCTCTTGCGCTTCTCTACTCATCTGCTAATTCAAATGCGCTTGCGCTACTGCTGGTCTTTCTTCATCTGTTGATTGTGATGACGTCATCCTTGCTGCTCACATCTATCTCCATTATATATACTGACGTCATCGCTGCTGTTACCCGCTCTTGTTAGCTCTCCAGCTGGTTCAAGCTCTCTAAGCAATAATCACATCTTCTGGTCTGAATTGGCCTCCGCCAGAATACGAAAAACTGATTCAACTTTGTACGTCTCCATTGCTAATCCAGCTGCCGTATAAATGTATGCACCAAACCAACTGCTGAACTTTAACTTGAACCATCGGCTGGACAGATTCTTCGACTGTTCATCATCTTCTTTGATCCTAAAACCTGTACACTTAAGTGGAATTGTTAGAAACACAATAACAGGTTTTGTGTAATTCAAAACTTAATCAGGATCTGTCAAAACAGATCCATCAATCTCTCCCTTTTTGATTTACACAAAACCTTAAATAAACGATGCATGTTCTAACAATTCTCTCCCTTTTTGTGGGAATAAAAAAGAGAGTGAACTGCTGGTCTTCCCGATATTTAAAACAAAACTCTCACTGTTACAACAAAAACATCGTAACAGCAGGAGTTTTAAATTTGAAAAACAAAACAGCTTTGGGAAGCACCGTATGCAAGAGCTATATGATTTTCAAAAGCGAAACTGATGCATAACTCAAAATTATAAAAAACAGTGACGCCACTCTCCCTATCTTTTATAACATGAGCTCAATCATTTAAAAACAAAAATTTTGCATCAGCTGGAAAACCTCAAAACAGAACAATTTTAAAAACAAATCAGAGCATCGAAATATTGTTTCAGATGAACACGTGCTACTGAGTTACTTAAATATGAAGAACCAGTAGACAGAGAACAGCTCATATTTTTCCTTCTTTTATCTCTCCCCATGTGCTTGTCACTGAGCCTCGCTCCAAGTGATCTTACAGCACAACGAAAATAGAAGCTTGGCATCTGCCCGGGACTCACGCATCCCGACAGTTCATCAAGCGAAAAACCGGTTCTATATTAAAACAGATTAACTGGCCTTCATAAATAAGCTTCTCAAAATATAAAAAACCTTAAAAAAAATAGCACATGTGTTTTAAAATCAGTGCTCGTTCAAGGACAACCCGCTCTGATACCACTTGATGGTCCCAGAAATAGGATCACTAAGTGAATAGGAGTTCAGAAGGGGGGGTTGAATGAACTCCTTCGATTTTTCTATTTCAAAACTCTTTTAAAAGTTTGGATCTCAGTTTTATGCAAACTTCTCGGCCAACAATATTTGTGCGGAAAAAGCCGATTGGTTTGTGAACAGTAAGCAATAAATAATATGTAAATGCGTAAAGTAAAAGTAAGAGATCAGAGATTTGTTTCTGGAAGTTCGGACTTCAATGTCCTACGTCTCCCCTTCTTCCTCCTCGGAAGGTATCACTAGAAGACTTTGATGGTTACAGCACTTCTACAAACACCCACCCACACAAGCATCACTTGTATGGACTCCTAGCTATCTCCACAATCGATCCAAGCAGATGCAACTGCTGGTTACAACACTTGACAGTATTTTCGAACTGCTTCACAAAGCCAGTCGTTACAGACTCAATCAAAAGAATATACCTCCTCGGAAGGTATCACTAGAAGACTTTGATGGTTACAGCACTTCTACAAACACCCACCCACACAAGCATCACTTGTATGGACTCCTAGCTATCTCCACAATCGATCCAAGCAGATGCAACTGCTGGTTACAACACTTGACAGTATTTTCGAACTGCTTCACAAAGCCAGTTCGTTACAGACTCAATCAAAAGATATACAATGAATACACGTATATGAGACTGTAAAAATCTTCTGGTTTCAACAATGAAACTCGATTAAAACAATTTAACCAGAAGATTGACTCGAAGGTATTTCAATGAAGATCAACTATTAGGTTCTTCGAGTCTTTGAGCTTTTGAATATTTCAACGAGTAGATAGCTCTGAGAGTATTTTGACAGTGTTTCAGTAATAGCAATAGCAAGCGATGTTTTCTTCAATTCAAAGCGTCTGCTATTTATATCCTTCATTCAACGGTCGATGAATCCAAATAAGGCAACAAATTCCTTCATCGTGGTTTTAAATGTTGCAACTGGAAAATACTTGTAAGCGTCGACTGGTTTTCCACGTGTGATTTTCCAGCGCCTGGATCTACATATGATCCAACGACTGGTTGAAATAAAACTCTGTAGCTCTCGTCTGGATATAGCACCACTGTAGCTTGCGTCTGGTTTCAATACGACGTCGCTACAACTAATTTAAACGTTGTCGTATGCACATGCTACTGTTTGAATCTTTGCGTCTGGATAATCAATACTATCTTGCGACTGGTTAGTTAAAACGCTGACGTTTTAACTTCATCCATACGACATCGTTTGTTAAACTACTGCGACTGGATACTAACCACTGTTCACTGCGACTGGATACTAACCACTGTTCACTGCGACTGGTAGATTTACTTCAAAACGCTGTCGTTTCTAGTATAAAAGCTTGCGTCTTGATATACTGTTCCTCGCATCTGAATAGCAATCCTGTCGACTGGTTTTCCTTTCCTATTGACAACACCAGATATAACTTGCTCTATTTTGTTATCACCAAAACCATAAATTTTATCCTAACAGGTGGATCTGGAAATTCTTAACTGGGAAGAATTCAAACGAGTTTTCTTCGAACAATACTTCACCGTTGATGTAAGGGAACAATTACAAAGTGAATTTCTAACCTTGAAGCAAGAAGGAATGGCGATGAGGGACTACATCCGCAAGTTTGAGAGAGGATGCTACTTTGTTCCACTGATAGGGACAAACGCCGAGGCTAAACTTCGCCATTTCATCAATGGGTTGAAACCCATGATAAAGCATTATGTTCGTTTGACAGAACCAATAGATTACAAGACAGCGGTGAACAAAGCTTTGCGGGCAGAGCAAGATTGGAAAGAAATCGACGAGGAGAGGCAATTAAAGCGACAAGCTTTCCAGCAAAATGATAAAAGGAAATTTAAGAAGCAAAACAATAATCCGCAAGGGTCGAAGGGGAAGGGACCAATTGTCGCTCAACCAATTTCTGTTGTTCCTAACACTGTAAATAGGCCTCCATGTCCTACCTGTAAGAAGACGCACAAGGGACAATGTCTGCAGGGACAGAATGTATGTTATACCTGTGGTAAACCAGGCCACATGTCAAGAAGTTGCCCTCAGAAACAACAACAACTCATTACCAGCAGGGCATACGTGATGACTGCTGAGGAAGCTCCGACAAATACAACGGTGGTAACGGGTAAGATTTCCGTATCTAACATGTCTACAGTAGCATTACTAGATTCTGGAGCAACGCATTCTTTTGTATCAGATAGATTCTCTAAGCAATTACCAATTAAACCAGAAGAAATAGAAGTAGGATATTGTGTTCAGGTTCCTACAGGGGAAACTATAGTAACCAATCGTGTGATTCTAAATGTAGAACTTGAAATTCAGGGTAATATTGTTTATGCAGATCTCATAGTATTACCTATGCTTGAATTTGACTTTATATTGGGAATAGATTGGTTAACTAAATACGAAACTGTTATAGATTTCAAGCAGAGGTCTGTTGATATTAAGACACCAGATGGAAAATTTTTTTCATTCAAAGCTGGTAATTATGTGAAGGCCCTTAAGATTATATCAACAATAAAAGCTCGGAAATGTCTAAGGAGTGGGTGTAAGGGATTTTTAGTAAATGTGATATCCTTAGAATCCGAAAAGAAAAAGAAACTAGAAGATGTACATGTAGTAAGAGAATTCCCAGATATTTTTCCAGAAGATGTCTCAGGCTTACCTCCGATTCGGGAATTAGAATTTACTATTGATTTAGTACCAGAAGCTGCTCCAATTTCAAAGCCTCCTTATAGACTTGCTCCTAAGGAAATGAAGGAATTAAAAGACCAGATTCAAGATTTATTGAATAAAGGTTTTATTAGACCCAGTACTTCACCTTGGGGTGCACCAGTGCTATTCGTAAAGAAGAAGGATGGTAGTATGCGTTTGTGTATTGATTATAGAGAATTGAACAAACTAACAATTAAGAATAAGTATCCTCTCCCTAGAATAGATGATCTATTTGATCAATTGCGAGGAGCTGCTGTATTTTCGAAGATAGACCTAAGATCTGGTTATCACCAATTACGAGTAAAAGAAACAGATGTCTACAAAACAGCTTTCAGAACTAGATATGGCCATTACGAATTTTTAGTTATGCCCTTTGGATTAACGAATGCGCCATCCGTTTTTATGGACTTAATGAATCGAGTATTTCAACCTTATTTAGACAGATTTGTCATTGTGTTCATAGATGATATTTTGATCTACTCGAAGAATAGAGAAGAACATGAAGAACACCTTAGAGAAATCTTGTAGATTTTACGAATTAGACAGTTATTTGCTAAGTTTAGTAAATGTGAGTTCTGGATTGACAAAGTAGTATTCTTGGGTCACATTATTTCGAGGAATGGAATAGAAGTAGATCCTTCAAAGGTGGAATCTGTTCGAGATTGGCCTGTACCTAAGAATGTCTCGGAAATTCGTAGTTTCTTAGGACTTGCAGGTTATTATCGGAGATTTATTGAAGGATTTTCGAAGATTGCTGTTCCTTTAACATCATTAACTAAGAAGAATGTTAAGTATAGTTGGACTCCAGAATGCCAAGCTAGTTTTGAGAAGTTAAAACTTGCGTTAATTGAAGCCCCTGTTCTAACGTTACCCACAGAGAAAGGGAATTTTGTGATTTATACAGATGCATCGAAAACAGGGCTAGGAGCTGTATTAATGCAAGAAAGAAAAGTGATTGCTTATGCTTCAAGACAATTGAAGGTACATGAGAAGAATTATCCTACGCATGACCTTGGATTAGCAGCAGTGGTTTTCGCATTAAAGATCTGGAGACATTATCTTTACGGTGAGAAATGCGAAATCTTTACAGACCATAAGAGCCTTAAGTATTTCTTTACCCAGAAAGAGTTAAATATGAGACAACGAAGATGGCTTGAACTGGTTAAAGATTACGATTGTGTTATTAGCTATCCCCCCGGTAGAGCTAATGTCGTAGCAGATGCTCTAAGTAGAAGAAGCGTGGGGTTAGCACAAATCTCAGTTCAGATCCCTCTGGCGTTAGAAATCAATAGATTTGAACTTGGGATAACTAGAAAGAAAAATGCTGCTAAGTTATCTGTCCTCTCGATCCAATCAACGCTCAAAGATAGGATTAAAGAAGGCCAAGCACAAGATGATCAACTCCAGAAATGGAAGAAGCAAGATGAAAACAGAGGAACAAATATGTATGTCGAAGATCAAGGAATTGTTAAATACCATAGTCGATTGTGGGTACCACGCACAGATAATTTGCGCAATGAGATTATGAATGAAGCCCATAATTCGCCATATTCAATTTACCCAGGAGGAACAAAGATGTTTAAAGATTTGCAAGCTCTGTTTTGGTGGCCAGGAATGAAACGTGACATCTGTAGATTTGTCGCAGAATGTTTAACATGCCAACAAGTTAAAGTAGAACATCAGAGACCTGCAGGAACGTTAAAACCACTTCCTTTACCGGTGTGGAAATGGGATAACATAGCAATGGATTTCGTTGTAGGATTACCCAGAGTAGCTTTGGGTTACAACGCAATTTGGGTTATCATAGACAGATTAACTAAGTCTGCTCATTTTCTTCCTGTAAAGACAACTTATGATTTGAATAAGTATGCAGAGTTGTATATCACGGAAATAGTCAGACTTCACGGGATTCCAAGTTCTATAGTATCGGACAGAGATCCTAGATTTATTTCGAGATTCTGGAAAAGTTTACACCAAGCCTTAGGAACAAAATTAACCTTCAGTACAGCGTTCCATCCTCAAACCGATGGACAATCAGAAAGAGTGATCCAAATACTGGAAGATTTGTTACGGGCTAGTGTTCTTGATTTTTCAGAAAGTTGGGATTCTAAATTACCATTGATTGAGTTCACCTACAACAACAGTTATCAGACATCGATAGAAATGGCACCATACGAAGCTCTGTATGGTAGAAAATGTCGATCACCAATCCTTTGGGATGATGTAGGTGAAAGAAATGAGATAGGACCTGATATTGTAGAACAGACTTCAGAAGCTATTAAAAGAATTCGTGAAAGAATGAAGACTGCTCAAAGTAGACAGAAGAGTTATAGCCGATAGCCATCGAAGAGATCTCGGGGACGAAATTCTTTAAGGGGGGTAGATTGTAACGACCAGATCTTTTAGAAGTCCACAATTAGAAAGATATGAGATTGAGGAATTACAATGCTAATTAATTTCAATCCCTTGAATTGATTGAGTTTAAGATTTCTGCCTATGCATTGTTTAGCTTTTCTTTAGTTAAAGGCTAAATGCCAGATTTCATGATTATACACGTACAGATTTCATATTATACGCAATGTTCAGCCTTTATTACGTTTTGGGTTGATATTCAAATGATGAAATGCAATTACAGTAGAGGTCTGGTCGAATTATACAAGCCAATTGGATCCTTTGTTTTAACTAAAATTGTTCGGTTTCATTGTGCATCTTTTACTTTGAAAACAGAGTGCGCTTCTAATAGATTTTGACATATTGATTAAACGTGTTTTCCTTCAGTAGGCATTCTAAAACATATAAATAGGATGTTAAGCTGCTTCATGCATCATTACTTTCAAAACAAATCATTTTGAAGCAGTACTCCCTCGAAAGAAGCCGAACAAAATCCTTTCAACGTTTTAAAGGATTCAAGTGGTGCGTAAAAAGATTTCTGGATCTTCTTCTGTGGTTGTGTTAAAGATTACAGGCAAGTAAACACTGTTTCTTGCTCATTCAATGGAAAGCATATATTCAACTCTGTTTTATATGTTTATGTATGCTTTAAAGAAAAGGAAGATGGCTTCGGCTATTCTTCAAGAAAATCAAAAAGTTTATGCTCTGTTTTTGCGAATGTTACGTTAATGTGATTTTGATTCAAAGATGTTGTAGAAAATGGTTTAATGATGTTCGTCCATTGAATTCTTGAGCTTTCCAAACAATTATTCTTCGAAGTAGCTCACAAGTAGCTTATTCGACTATTCCAGAAAATTCTTTAGACAATTGAATTTCTTCAAACGAGGGAAACCATTGTTCTTCAGGTTCCTCAGTTGCAAAACTGTTAACAGATAGTCTTACATCATGGTGTCTTTTTCTTACGTCATCATGTCTATTTTCTTTAAGTTGCAAACTGCTGACAGTAATCTTCGTTTCCCATAGAGTAATATCTGTTGGCAGATATCTACTGTTCATTATTTTTCAGCAACTAGTTACTGTTAATGTTCATCAGTTATCTACTATTACAGTAGCTGTTGACAGTAACTTTACTTCCATAGAATGATATCTGTCGTCAGTAATCTTCGTTACCTACTGTTCACTTCTTTCAGCAGATAGTTACTGTTCCTTTCCTCAAGCGATATCTGTTGACAGCTATCTACTGTTCCTTTCCTTATAAAGAAATCTGTTGACAGCAAACCATTGTTTTCCTTGAGTGATATCTGTTGACAGTTTGTTCGTGTTTTCTTAAAGAGCCTATTGACAGTTATCCACTGTTCATTTCTTTCAACAGAAAGCTACTATTCATCTTCTTCAACAAATAACGAAATTTCAGAAATTGATTTCCTATTTGTTTATACTTCAATTCAAATGAATCTTTCGATTTACCTGACAGATTCAAGTAGTATTTTTATTCAGTTTTCATTTTTGCAAGCATTACAGAGAAATCCTTTACAGTTCTAGAACATCATTAGACAAGAGAAAACCAGTAAACATATAAAGAAAAGAAAACAGATTTCATGAAAGAAAGAAAGAGCAGAACATGTTTTAGAAAATGTTTTAAGTTATGACAACAAAGGGTCCCCAGAGGAAGGGTGAGTGCGCGGCTGACGAACCGTGTGCCCTTTCAACCAGGAAGGATAAGGAGTACGGATTGACGGATCTTATACCCCTTCAAGCATGAGCCATAGTGCTAAGAGACTGATATCAGGAGTTTGATCAAACGAAATGGACCAAATTTTTAAAGTGTTGTCATAATTTCAGAAAAATGAATGAAGAGCACAAGTGTGATTTTAATCACAGCTCTAAGGAATGTTTAAAGAAAACGATTTCAGGATTGATTTATGTTTTATGCTTTCGATTCATTCCAGACTTCTCAGTTGTGTATTACGCTTGTTTATTCTTGAGCGTATTTCAAGTTCAGACTCCAGTATGTATCAGTTAATGAACGATTGTATGATTCGCTTTCGTTACTTCCAGATTTCACCTGCTGGGCCTTTGGCTCACTAGTTTTCATTGAGTGCAGGTAAATCACAGTAGAAATCTGGAGGGAGATGAACAGAAAGGAAGGTTGTGTTTATCGTGGACATCAGATTTCAGTGTCCTTTTTGGTTACATAGTATTGTACAGAAACCTTCGCTGTTATTTTGTATCAGAACAAATTTCTAGCCTAGTATTTTTGTAGAGATCTGTTCCAGACTTCATTACCGAAAAAAGGATATTTATTCTTTACCGTTACTTTATTCAATTGCCGGTAGTCAATACATAATCTCATTGATCCATCTTTCTTACGTACAAATAATACCGGAGCGTCCCAAGGGGAAACACTCGGTCTAATGTACCATTTGGCCAGAATATCTTCCAGCTGCTCTTTCAATTCCTTTAACTCAATTGATGCCATTCGGTATGGTGATTTTGATATTGGTTGTGTTCCTGGCATCAATTCAATACTGAAGTCCACCTCTCGATATGGAGGCAATCCTGGAATCTCATCAGGAAAGACATCAGCAAATTCGCAAACCACTGGTATATCAACCAGATTTGGGCTATTCTTCTTCATATCTATTGCATAAATCAGGAATCCCTCTGCTCCTTTCTGTAATAACTTAGTCATAGAAATCACATAAATCAAAGGAATTCTGGCTCATGATCCCTTACCATAAAATTTCCATTCATCAATTTTCTCGGGTCTAAATCGAACCATTTTTTGGAAACAGCCCACTGTTGCCCTGTACTTGGTTAACATATCTATGCCGCAATCAAAATCAGACAACCCAAGCACAACACACTCAATCGCAATTTCATGACCCTCAAACTGTAGTATACATTGCTTAACAACTTTTACTGACAGCATACCCCTTCCCAGCGGTGAAGAAATTAATACTACCTCAGTCAATGATTCAATAAGAAACGAGTGTGTCACCACAAAATGCTCAGAAATAAATGTGTGTGAAGTACCAGTATCAATTAGTACATAAGCAGGATAACCACAAAGATAGCAATTACCTGCAATAACATCATCAGGGGCTGCATGTGCTTGCTCTTCATTCAATGCAAACACTCGTGCTTGTTGTTTAGGAGGTTGACTCACTGTTTGACTTCCTCCTTGTCTACCCTGTTGTTGATTCTGTGGTTGAAAAGAATGTACAGAATATGCTTGTATTTCTGGAGGTGGCAATGATCTCGATGCCCCTGTATTCTGTGAACTTCCAGCACCACGTTGAGGGCAGATTCTTGAAAAATGCCCAGGTTGATTACAAATGCGGCAAAGGCCAAACACTCCTCTACACTGTTCAGTGTTGTGTTTGCCTCCACACTTGGTACAGTAATCACCAGATTTCTGTCCAGCTCCCAGTTGTTTAAATTCACCTGAACTGGAGGAGCTACTGGTACCTGAACGCTTGAATTGTTTTCCTTTTCCTTTGAAGAAATTTTTCTTTCCACTACCGCTGCTCCCAGCATCAAAACGAGGGGGTGGTGGAATCTGTGGGTTCTCTTGTGGTAATTTAGCTGCTGATGGCACGAATTGCGCTCTTCGTTGCCTTAGCAATCCTGCTTCTGCTCCTTTGCGCGATTCAATGCATCGGCAAAAGTATTTGGTCGCCCTGTATTCACTAAGGTGAACCCATCGGGATTCAAGCCATTGATAAACTGGTCGGCTTGCGCTTCATCACTAATAGCAACATGTGGAGCAAATTTAAGCAAGCTTGTAAATTTGGCGACATATTCTTCAATATTCAACTGCCCCTGTCTCAAGTTTGCAAACTCTGCTCCTTTGTCCTTTCGATAAGAGACTGGAAAGAATCGTTGATAGAAGGCTGTTCTAAATACTGACCAAGTAATCACAGTACCTTGATTTTCAAGTGCCTTCTTCGTCGCTATCCACCAGCTTTTACCAAGTCCATGCAACTGATGTACTATCAATTTTACCCGACGATCATCGGTATAATCCAGCGCTTCAAATTACTGTTCTATATCCTCTAACCAGTTCTCACAATCTATGGCATTTTCTGTTCCTGTCAAGGTTGGTGGTTTAAAAGACTGAAATCGTTTCAACAATGTTTCCATCGGGGTTGCAGCTACATTCAATACATCAGTCGATGTACTACCCTGCTCTGTTCGTGGGACTGTTCCAGTCTGCCGGGTAGTTGTTCTTCGAGGAGGCATATCTAAAAGTCAAACAGACTTGTTCATAATTCCTCATCAATCAATAACAAGTCAATCTCAATCCCTCCTCTGATTAGCATACACGAATGTACTGCTTCTCAAGAGATCGAGTTATGATTCATGCTTCATTCAATACATGCTACTAATCACTTCAAAGAGCATGTAATTCTCATAACTCTTCGGCATACTCTTACCATCTATTCACAGTACTCAAGTGATATAAATTCAAAACAGTAAGACATATACCATGCAAGCATGCAATAAATCAATTGGGAAGACTCAATCTACCCCACTCATCTCGTTCAATAACTTAATGGTTTAGTGGGCTCTGATACCACCTGTTGTGAGGCTATCTGCTCACACTTAATCTTCTAATCTCATCTTATGGGAAATTAACTAAATCAATAAATTTTAATTAGTGAAACCTGGAAATAACTTTTTTTTAATGTTTGATTCGCGGAAGCTGGTCATATGTAACAAAGCATACCCACGGTTATTTCCAAAAGCTGGTTATTCATAACTGGAATAAGAATGTACAACGGTTTATCTATTACATTCATCGGTACACAACTAACCAGTAACTATAACCAGATTTCATCACAACGACACTAATTATCCAAAGACTATACTAGCAGCAGATCTCTAGTACTTCTTATTTGATGTCCTTCTTCTAGGTAGCCAGCTCTCACTACCCTTGCCCAGATCTCGCCTACCTGTTGTCATGCACACATACAAAACAAAACAACAGCCGGATAAACTCCGGTGAGAATCATCTCAGTATAATCAACAGATATATGCAATAGGACAAATAAACACATATCAATCAGTATCAGTTCTACAATGCAATGCAATGAATCTATCTCAATTCTTCGATTCAGAATTGATTCCATTTCACATCAACGCCATCAAGATTCGTATCCGATCTTGACATGGATATCCATCTATCGAAGTTAACTCCAACTTCGAAAATCAGGTCATCTCAGTCCTGGGCATTAGAATCAATTCATATTATCTTCGTGTTATGCAATCTCATGCAAATATAAAAGATCCACTACCTGTGATGGATCGACACATACAATTCATGTTCTAAATCAAGAACAGTAATCAACAAATATGTGATTTCATTGGGATAACTCAAGAAACCTCATTCCTGAGTAATTTAATCCCTGACTCTCACTGTCAAATTATACCTTCGTTACTTCTCTATTCTGAGATACTTCAATTCTCACTTCTAAAATCTCGTCACACGAATTCCCAAAGATATCCACAGAATTCACTTCCTGATATCTGTAGCTAAGCTACTAGGATTCGCATTCAATCTTATTTATAGGAGAATATCTCTGTTGTCTGCAGCATTTTTAACGTGTTCAATTCGAATTCCACGTGTCATGCTGAGTATTCATCTATCAAAATGGGATAAACTCCCACCGCTTCAAAATTGATCTTTGCAACCATATACCGTAACTAGATTTCCCAACTGTTGTTCAGACTTCATCACTCGTTTTTCTGGATAACCAGATGCTGAAATACTCAGTCGCAATAATACCCAGACGTTGCGTTTCTTTAATATCAAAACGACGTCGTAATACTTAATCCAAACGACGTAGCAACACACCAACGGCTGGTTCCAAATCTCTACTGAAAGAACTCATCAGCTGGTCACACTCAAATACTTCATCGACTGGTCCCGCTAACTAATTCAAACGGTGTCATATTACTGTTCCTATTTCATAAATCAAAACAACGTCGTGTTGCTTCCCCGACTGGTTAACGACGTCGCATAGCTGACGTCATCAAATATGGTTGTTAATTCTCTCGCAAACCAGCTGCAAGCTACAGTAGAGTTCACTGGCGTTGACGTCTGGAAATCGAATTACGCGCATCGACTGGATCTCTTAGCGCTATCAAAACGATACCGTTTCATCATATGCTCGCGCCAATTCACGCGACGCACCAGACTTCATCCAAAACGGCGTTTTACTTCCAATTGCTAAGAAATCAACTCAAACTTCAAATCTCAACCAGATTCCTCCTGGAAGAATTTTAATTCGAAACATAACATTTCCAGAAGAAATCCGAGAATCCTCAACCAGACTTCATCAGAATCTCTCGTCTGGAACTGTCGAACTTACTTAATCACTACATAATAATCTCGGGCATTACAGGTTTTATTCGTCCAAGTACTTCACCATGGGAATAACTCGTGCTGTTCGTTAAGAAGAAAGATGGAAGAAAGAGACTGTGTATAGATTATAGAGAGCTGAATAACTTAACTATTAAGAATAAGTATCCACTTCCTAGGATTGAAAATTTATTTGATCAACTTCATTGCCCCGTGCTAATTACTAAAAATTAACACATAAAAAGCGCATAAACACGGAAGCTTAAAATCAGGGACTTTAAAAAATTTTTCGAAATGCAATGGGCCTGAACTCAATTCATACATTCAAAATATCGATAATTAAAATATGAGTTGACTCAAACTCATACACAACAGGTAGCAACATAATATCAATCAAATACAGATCCCCAATACATGATAACACAGGGCATCCCCCGGCTCAATACATATCATATACATAGACTGGGACTCAGGGACGTGGAGATCGACCAGCTGAACTTCCACTCTGCCCAGCTTGGTTACCTGAAGCTCCTGCAAATGGGCAACGCAGACCCAAACAAGACAAAAGCAGGAAACAAGTACGAGGTCAAGCCTCAGTACGAAGAGCTATCAAAGCAGTTAAACATGCAACATGCTATAGATCAATGCTATGAATGCATGAGGGCTGCCAAGGAAAATCAGTCAACTAGGCCAGTGTATCAACAAAGAAAAAACCAGAAAACAAGTACGAGGTCAAGCCTCAGTACGAAGAGCGATCAAGCAGTAAAACATGCAACATGCTATACATCAATGCTTTGAATGCATGAGGGCTGCCAAGGAAATCAGTCAACTAGGCCAGTGTATCAACCGGCAAATCAAAACAAATCGCCTCTATACCACGGTGTATCAACCGGGAAATCATCGGTCCGTGATCATCG
>KQ992554.1:213562-231250 GCA_001598015.1 Dorcoceras hygrometricum | reverse complement strand
TAATACGTGAAACAAGAACATAATTCATTCAATTCAATTCAATTCAAATATCCAGTTTCACGCAAATCACATAACAGGCATCTCACGAATTCATAGCCTGAACGCACGTTCAGTGTATCAACTGGGAAATCATCGGTCCATGATCATCGTAGCCCTCACGGCCCTCACGGCCCAGTGGTAGATGCTCGCATCTGGCAGTCACCACTCCGATGATAGCGTTGGACTTTGCGGACTCGACACATCTGTCGGCCAGTCACAACGTGGCTCGGGTCATCAATCAAATCTGTCAAGGCTCAATATGTATGCATGTATGCCAATCAATATCAACTCTCAATGCATACACTCATAATACGTGAAACAAGAACATAATTCAATCAATTCAATTCAATTCAAATATCCAGTTTCACGCAAATCACATAACAGGCATCTCACGAATTCATAGCCTGAAATATACGCACGTTCATGCGCAAACTGCTAAGTGCTGCTCAATTCGTACCTTCCAATTTCTGATTTTTACCTACAATTCCCTCAAAGAAATGCAGCAATTCAAGGCCTGCACAAATCTTAATCCCAGCAACTATCCCAGCCATATATATAGCAATATTTCTCGGCCAACAACTACAACCAGGGCAGAAACAATTCAGCAACACACTGCTTTGACAAACTCAACCTGCACCTGAATCTGTGCAACAAAAACCACAAGCAAAGGTCCCAATAAATCTGGTAAGGAACCTGCTAATTACACAGCGTATAAATCTTAAGAAAACCAACCAAACTCACAACCAACTCCTAAAACCCATGGCTGGAATTTTATACACTAAAAACCAGTAACTAATCTCAACAATACAGCTGCACAGGGAGCTAAAAACAAGGCTAGGAACAAGATTTCTTCACAAGTTCGAAAAGCTACCTGCGCATGCAAAACCCACTGCCGAAAACAGCAGTTTCGTGCTTTTGTTCCAGCTCACTACAGCCTCCAAAAGTGGTATGGAAATAAATATCTTTTAGAGAGGTTTCCAACGCTACCAAGAACGCGAAAAACGGAGGTCGGAGTCAACGGGAAATGGCCGGAGAAGTTGATGGTGAATAGTAACCCGCGAGAAGATAAAAGTCGGCAGAAAATTGCTAAGTATGGATCTGCTCAATAATTGAAGGCTCACCCTAGCAACATATAAATACTCGCATGAGATCTGTTTAAATTAGCCACCGACAGAAATCAGATCTCTCATCTCTGAACGAACAACAATTTAATGCATGCGCTATCCTTGCTCAACCTTGGTGAAATCTGGACAATAAACTTAAATGCTAAAGCTGGAGAAATCTGAAATGCTCAACACTCCAAAACCAGGTGAAGTCTGGACAATA
Organism: Dorcoceras hygrometricum; assembly: GCA_001598015.1. Lineage (NCBI taxonomy): Eukaryota > Viridiplantae > Streptophyta > Magnoliopsida > Lamiales > Gesneriaceae > Dorcoceras > Dorcoceras hygrometricum. Next base: position 229,885 of record KQ992554.1, on the reverse strand, counting down.
AAAGCGCTGAAAGCTAAACCAAATGCTGGAGAATTCTGAATAATAAACATGCTAATCGCTGGATGAAATCTGCTCATCAAACCCAACGCTGAAATCTGGTTTTTCTCATGCCAACCACTAGCAACGTGAGGTCTGGAAAATTTTAAAAGCTGCTGGAATCTGGTCACCAACCGCTTGCAAAACAGATTTCAGCACCTAGCGCAACAGATTTCATGCGCAAAGCAACACATGTTCGGCAGATTTCACAAACACAAGACATGCAACAGATTTCACTACATTATAGCGTCCAGATTTCTCAAAATTTCGAACAGATTTCACACCAAAAATCGAGCAGATTTCACCTCAAAAACAGACTTCTTCGAAAATTCAGATTTCAACTCGAAAATTCCGAAAATTCCAGAATTGTTCTAAATGTGATTTCGGACCCGAAAATACTTTCCAGCTCACTACAGCCTCCAAAAGTGGTATGGAAAGAAATATCTTTTTGAGAGGTTTCCAACGCTACCAAGAACGCGAAAAACGGAGGTCGGAGTCAACGGGAAATGGCCGGAGAAGTTGACGGTGAATAGTAACCCGCGAGAAGATAAATGTCGGCAGAAAATTTCTAAGTATGGATCTGCTCAATAATTGAAGGCTCACCCTAGCAACATATAAATACTCGCATGAGATCTGTTTAAATTAGCCACCGACAGAAATCAGATCTCTCATCTCTGAACGAACAAAAAATCAATGCATGCGCTATCCTTGCTCAACCTTGGTGAAATCTGGACAATAAACTTAAATGCTAAAGCTGGAGAAATCTGAAATGCTCAACACTCCAAAACCAGGTGAAGTCTGGACAATAAAAGCGCTGAAAGCTAAACCAAATGCTGGAGAATTCTGAATAATAAACATGCTAATCGCTGGATGAAATCTGCTATTAAATTTCAGGTCTCACATTTCTCCCCCACTAAAAAGGATTTCGTCCTCGAAATCAAACAACAACTCCTGAAATACAATCTCAACAGCAAGATACAAAACAGAAATTCGCCTAACCCAAGGCGAAGAGTTCAAAATAACTGAGCAAACAAACAACAACAACTAGGGAAAATACAACTAGAAACCGAAATCTAATACCACATCTACTCAAACAGATGCGACCATTCACGCTGCATCTTCTCTTCCGACTCCCAAGTAGCTTCTTCCCTTCCGTGTTTGCTCCACTGAACCATCAACAACGGAATAGTCTTGTTCCTCAGTTGCTTCTCCTTCCTATCCAAAATCTGCACTGGATATTCGACATAACTCAAGGCAGAATCTAGCTCCACTTCGTCGGTTCTCAAAACATGGGAAGGATCTGGCTCATATTTTCTCAACATGGACACATGAAAGACATCATGCATCACGGCTAACTCCTCGGGCAGCCTCAATCTATAAGCCAATTGTCCAATCCGCTCAATAATCTCAAAGGGACCAACGAATCTGGGAGCCAATTTACCTTTAAATCTGAATCTCATCACGCTCTTGAAAGGAGAAATCTTGAGAAAGACTCGATCGTCAACCTCAAACTCCAACGGTCGACGTCTTCTATTAGCATAGCTCGAGAAACGGTCTTGAGCAGCTTTCATCCTACTCCGAATCAAATCGATCTGATCCTTCATGTGCTGTACAAATTCAGGAGTAGAAAGTTGTCGCTCACCAACTTCTTCCCAACAAATCGGGGATCTGCACTTTCGACCATACAACGCTTCAAACGGAGCCATCCCGATAGTCACCTGGTAGCTGTTATTATACGAAAACTCGACTAAGGATAGCGAATCCTGCCAGCCACCACTGAAATCCATCACCACTGCTCGCAACATATCCTCTAAAGTCTGGATAGTCCGCTCAGACTGTCCGTCTGTCTGTGGATGATAGGCCGTACTCATAGCCAATCTCGAACCCATCGCTGCGTGCAGACTCTTTCAAAAGCGAGAAGTGAACCTCGGATCTCTGTCGGACACTATCGAAACCGGAACTCCATGCAATCTAACTACATGGTCGATGTACAATTTCGCCATCTTCTTCATCGAACACCTCACATCATAGGGAATGAAATGGGCTGACTTCGAAAGTCTATCAATCACAACCCAAATCGAATCGCATCCCCTACTCGATCGAAGTAGATGAGTCACGAAATCCATGGCGATGTGCTCCCAATTCCATTGGGGCACCTCTAAACTCTGAAGCAATCCACCAGGTCTCATTCTCTCAGCCTTGACCAGCTGGCAATTCAAACATCTAACAACAAAAGCAGAAATGTCGCTCTTCATACCTGCCCACCAGTAGTGAGACTTCAAGGCATGGTACATCTTTCGCTCGCCTGGATGCACACTGTACCGACTACAATGTGCTTCATTCATGAGGGTCTTCTTCAAATCAATCAGGTTCGGAACTACTAATCTCCCTCTGAACCTCAAACATCCATCAGAAGTAACAGAGAAATCATCAGACTGACCTGACTGCGCCTTAATCCTCAACTCATGGATATAGGGGTCGGTCCTCTGCGCCTCCCTGATGTTCATCACAGTCTGCGGTTCCACCTGAAGAGAAGAAACAAAGAAATACTGATCACCCGGCTGGAATCGCCAACCAGACGTACTCAACTCCTCATGAACTTTCGAAATACTCAAGGATGCTAACATATCAAGCTCGGTCTTTCGACTTAGAGCGTCTGCTACCAAGTTCATTCGCCCAGGCTGATACTGAATCTCACAGTCAAAGTCCTTAAGCAATTCTATCCAACGTCATTGTCTCATGTTCAAATCTGACTGCGTGAAGATATATTTCAAGCTCTTGTGGTCGGTGTACACCAATATGCCATCTATGAAGACGATTACGAACCGATCGATATATTCGCTGAAGACGCGATTCATCAAATCCATAAAGACAGGGGGGGCATTCGTCAATCCAACGGCATGACAAGAAACTCAAAATGCCCATATCGATTTCGGAAGGCTGTCTTTGCCACATCAGCATCTCTAATTCGCAACTGGTGATAACCAGAGCACAAATCAATCTTCGAGTAAACAACCGATGCTTGCAGCTGGTCGAACAAGTCATCAATCCTCGGCAGAGGATACTTGTTCTTCACCGTGGCCTTATTCAACTGTCTGAAGTCTACGCACATCCTCATAGTGCCATCTTTATTTTTCACGAAAAGAATCGGAGCTCCCCAAGGCGACATGCTCGGTCTGATGAAGCCTTTCTCCAAGAGATCACTCAACTGATCCTTCAGCTCTCTCAACTCTGCGGGTGCTTACCTAAGGAGCTCTAGAAATCGGGACGGTACCGGGCACTAACTCGATACTGAAGTCGATCTCACGTCGAGGAGGGAATCCAGGAATCTCATCCGGAAACACGTCGGGAAACTCTCGAACTACTGGAATATCGCTCAACTCTAACCGCTGCTCATGGGAACTGTCAAGAGCATAGATCATGAATCCCGCATTACCTAGCGATAGCAGGCTAAACATCTCCATGGCGGAAACCAGGGGAATATTCGAACTCGAATCCGTGCCCTAGAAATCCCACCTCTCACCCGAATCGGGGCGAAATCTCACCACACCATGGAAGCAATCAACAGTAGCCTTATAGCTAGATAACACATCCATTCCCAAGATACAATAGAAATCTCTAATTCCCAAAACAATCAGATTGGAAACTAGAACATGCTCATCAAATCTAATCAGGCAATCCACTACTACCTCACGGGACCCAAAGATTCACACCAGCAGGAGTAGACACGGAAACAACATCACACAGTGGGGAAGAACTCAACCCACGCTCAAACACAAACATCTCAGATATGAAAGAGTGTGATGAACCAGTGTAAAAATAACTCTCGCAGGATAATCGAAAATGGAGCATGTACCTGCGATCACAACGCCAGGCGTCTCCTCAGCCTGTGCTCTAGTCAAAGCGTTCGCCTGAGCCTGCTGGGGAATCTGAAACTGGGGTCTGGAAGGTCCTCCAAATCTAGACGGCTCCTGGAACTGAAATCCGGATCCCTGGGGCTGAGCAAGAGGCTGCTGTCGCTGCGAAGAACCACTAACGGAACCCTGTTGCGGCTGACCAACAGACCGTTCTCCAATCAAAGGACACGCCCTAGCGAAATGTCCTGGCTGACCACAACGATGGCAAAGTCCTTGAACTCCACGACACTGCGAAGTCTCATGTCTCCCTCCACACTGCCCACAAAATCCGCCGCCAGAACCACTGCCTGAACCACTGCCAGGACCAGAACTCACGGAACCAGAGGAACTCGTGCTAGATCCCTTCTTAAACTGTTTCCCTCGGGGCCTCAACGCCCTACGATTCGATTTCTGCGACCTTTGAGGAGAATGGGACGATTGTGACGCATCCTGCACCGGCTGATAAGTGCACCCAACCATCGGCCGAAGTCTCGATAGAACTGACTCTAGCTCGTCTATCAGCCTGGTCACATCTGCTACCTCAGTCTGCTGAATGCCCTCACCACTGACCGAGGCTCTAGACTCCTCGGCGGTGTGTCTAGTAGTCCTACCTCTACCTCGTCTCGGCGGCATCTAAACAAACCTAAAGGTAGGATCTCACAGCATATATAATAACAAGGCAAATAATAGATCAAATAAGTCATAGAGGTAATCAGAATCAAATCAAACTCTGTGCCTAGACTCGAGTGTGATCAAAAGAAATCGAGCTTATCCCAGTTTAAGCTCTGATACCAAAAATGTCAGGTCCCGTGCTAATTACTAACAATTAACACATAAAAAGCGCATAAACACGGAAGCTTAAAATCAGGGCTTAAAAATTTTTCGAAATGCAATGGGCCTGAACTCAATTCATACATTCAAAATATCGATAATTAAAATATGAGTTGACTCAAACTCATACACAACAGGTAGCAACATAATATCAATCAAATACAGATCCCCAATACATGATAACACAGGGCATCCCCCGGCTCAATACATATCATATACATAGACTGGGACTCAGGGACGTGGGGATCGACCAGCTGAACTTCCACTCTGCCCAGCTTGGTTACCTGAAGCTCCTGCAAATGGGCAACGCAGACCCAAACAAGACAAAAGCAGGAAACAAGTACGAGTTCAAGCCTCAGTACGAAGAGCTATCAAAGCAGTTAAACATGCAACATGCTATAGATCAATGCTATGAATGCATGAGGGCTGCCAAGGAAAATCAGTCAACTAGGCCAGTGTATCAACCGACAAATCATCTCAGGTCGCCTATATACCACGGTGTATCAACCGAGAAATCATCAGTCCGTGATCATCGTAGCCCTTCGGCCCTCACGGTCCAGTGGTAGACGCTCGCATCTGGCAGTCACCACTCCGATGATAGCGTTGGACTTTGCGGACTCGACACATCTGTCGGCCAGTCACAACGTGGCTCGGATCATCAATCAAATCTGTCAAGGCTCAGTATGTATGCATGTATGCCAATCAATATCAACTCTCAATGCATACACTCATAATACGTGAAACAAGAACATAATTCAATCAATTCAATTCAATTCAAATATCCAGTTTCACGCAAATCACATAACAGGCATCTCACGAATTCATAGCCTGAAATATACGCACGTTCATGCGCAAACTGCTAAGGGCTGCTCAATTCGTACCTTCCAATTTCTGATTTTTTTAACTACAATTCCCTCAAAGAAACGCAGCAATTCAAGGCCTGCACAAATCTTAATTCCAGCAACTATACCAGCAATATATATAGCAATATTTCTCGGCCAACAACTACAACCAGGGCAGAAACAATTCAGCAACACACTGCTTTGACAAACTCAACCTGCACCTGAATCTGTGCAACAAAAACCACAAGCAAAGGTCCCAATAAATCTGGTAAGGAACCTGCTAATTACACAGCGTATAAATCTTAAGAAAACCAACCAAACTCACAACCAACTCCTAAAACCCATGGCTGGAATTTTATACACTAAAAACCAGTAACTAATCTCAACAATACAGCTGCACAGGGAGCTAAAAACAAGGCTAGGAACAAGATTTCTTCACAAGTTCGAAAAGCTACCTGCGCATGCAAAACCCACTGTCGAAAACAGCAGTGTTGTGCTTTTGTTCCAGCTCCCTACAGCCTCCAAAAGTGGTATGGAAAGAAAGATCTTTTCGAAAGGTTTCCAACGCTACCAAGAACACAAAAAACAGAGGTCGGAGTCAACGGAAAATGACCGGAGAAGTTGACGGTGAATAGTAACCCGCGAGAAGATAAAAGTCGGCAGAAAATTGCTAAGTATGGATATGATCAATAATTGAAGGCTCACCCTAGCAACATATAAATACTCGCATGAGATCTGTTTAAATTAGCCACCGACAGAAATCATATCTCTCATCTCTGAACGAACAACAAATTAATGCATGCGCTATCCTTGCTCAACCTTGGTGAAATCTGGACAATAAACTTAAATGATAAAGCTGGAGAAATCTGAAATGCTCAACACTCCAAAACCAGGTGAAGTCTGGACAATAAAAGCGCTGAAAGCTGAACCAAATGCTGGAGAAGTCTGAATAATAAACATGCTAATCGCTGGATGAAATCTGCTCATCAAACCCAACGCTGAAATCTGGTTTTTCTCATGCCAACCACTAGCAACGTGAGGTCTGGAAAATTTTAAAAGCTGCTGGAATCTGGTCACCAACTGCTTGCAAAACAGATTTCAGCACCTAGAGCAACAGATTTCATGCGCAAAGCAACACATGTTCGGCAGATTTCACAAACACAAGACATGCAACAGATTTCACTACATTGTAGCGTCCAGATTCCTCAAAATTTCGAACAGATTTCACACCAAAAAACGAGCAGATTTCACCTCAAAAACAGAATTCTTCGAAAATTCAGATTTCAACTCGAAAATTCCGAAAATTCCAGAATTGTTCTAAATGTGATTTCGGATCCATTTTAAAAGCTGCTGGAATCTGGTCACCAACCGCTTGCAAAACAGATTTCAGCACCTAGCGCAACAGATTTCATGCGCAAAGCAACACATGTTCGGCAGATTTCACAAACACAAGACATGCAACAGATTTCACTACATTGTAGCGTCCAGATTTCTCAAAATTTCGAACAGATTTCACCTCAAAAACAGACTTCTTCGAAAATTCAGATTTCAACTCGAAAATTCCGAAAATTCCAGAATTGTTCTAAATGTGATTTCGGACCCGAAAATGCAAACGAAACCTTCAAATAGAACTCCGAACACCCAGAATTCTTTAAAATTAGATTAATCCAACAATTAATCCTTTTATTAAATTTCAGGTCTCACATTCATGGAGCAGCAATATTCTCAAAGATCGACCTTCGATCTGGTTATCACCAGCTGAAGATAAAATAAGAATATGTGTACAAGACTACATTTAGAATGCGTTACGGTCATTACAAATTTTTAGTAATGCCTTTTGGATTAACTAACACACCTTCAGTTTTCATGGATTTTATGAATAGAGTGTTTCCACCTTTTTTAGATAATTAGTAATAGTATTCATAGACAACATTCTCGTTTACTCGAATAATAGAGAAGAACACTCAGAATAGCGTAGGATGATATTACAAATTTTGAGAAATAAACAAATTTTTGCTAAATTTAGTAAACGTGAGTTTTGGCTTGATAAAGTTGCTTTTCTAGGTCATGTAATCTCTAGAGATGGATTAGAAGTTGACCCCGCTAAGGTAGAAGCAGTTCGGGATTGGCCTGTGCCTAAGAGCGTTACTGAGATGAGAAGTTTTATAGGTTTAGCCGGGTATTGTCGACGTTTTATCAAAGGATTTTCAAGGATAGCTTTCCCTTTAACCTCTTTAACCAAGAAAAAAAATGTCAAGTATGCTTGGACTCCTGAGTGTCAATTGAGTTTTGAGAAGTTAAAATAAGCTTTAGTAGAAGCCCTTGTGCTGATTATGCCAAATGGACAAGGAAGCTATGTTCTTTATGCTGATGTGTCTAAGTTAGGTCTGGGTGCAGTACTGATGCAATATTGTAGGGTGATTGCTTATGCTTCCACAAAATTGAAAAATCATGAGAAGAAGTACCCGACGCACGATCTAGAGCTGGCAGTTGTAGTGTTTGCACTAAAAATATGGAGACATTATGCTATGGAGAAAAATGTGAAATGTTCATCGATCATAATAGTCTTAAGTATTTCTTTACCATAGGAGCTAAACATGCGACAAATAAGATGGTTTGAACTGATGAAAGATTGTGATTGCACCATCAGTTATTATCCTGGTAAAGCTAATGTAGTATCAGATGCTTTGAGTAGGGGGTCGGTGGGATTAGCCCAACTATCAGTCCAGAGACCATTAGCTATGGAGATAGAAATAGTGATACTGAATTAGCCGTTCTCACTATCCAATCTCCTCTAAAAGATCGGATCAGAGACTATCAGTTGAGAGATGAACATCTGATTAAGTGGAAGCGATAGCTTCACCTTATTCAGTTCACCCAGGGGTACAAAGATGTATAAAGATCTACAAAAGCTATATTGGTGGTCTGATATGAAACGAGATGTTTCTAGATTTGTCGCTGAGTGATTAACATGCCAAAAAGTTAAAACAGAACGCCAATGACCAGTAGAGATGTTGAAACCTCTTCACACCAGAATGGAAATGAGAGAACATTGCCATGGATTTCAATGTCGGTTTACCAAGAACATTTCATCGGTTTAGTTCTATTTGGGTTATAGTGGATCGATTAACCAAGTTAGCTCAGTTTGTACCAGTTAAGAAGACTTAAAATCTGAACAAGTAGCTGAACTGTATATTAAGTAAATAGTGAGGCTTCATAGAATTCCAGTATCAATTATTAGATAGAGATCCAAGATTCACATCTATGTTCTGGAAAAGTTTACATCGAGCTTTGGGAACCAAACTAACGTTCAACACAGCTTTCAATCCCCAAATTGTTGGCCAATTGAAAGAGTAATCCAGATGCTTGAAGATTTGATTCGCGCATGTACAACTGATTTCACTGATAGCTGGGATTCAAAGCTTACATTGGTAGAGTTTACGTACAACAATAGCTACCGAGAATCTATAGAGATGGCTCCTTATGAAGCGTTATATGGACGAAAGTGCAGATCATCGATACATTGGGATGTTGTAAGGTAAAGAACCGATATAGGTCCCGATATTGTAGAATAGACCATCGAAGTTATCCACATAATATAGGAGAAAATGAGAATGGAACGGAGTAGAAAAAAGAGCTATGCTGATAATCTTCGACGAGAGCTGAATTTTGAAGCTCGAGATCATGTATTTTTGAAGGTAGCACTCATGAAAGTGGTAATGTGATTTGGAAGGAAAGGTAAGCTGAGTCCAAGATTTGTTGGTCCATTTGAGATACTGGAAATAGTTGGGACGTTAGCTTATCGATTAACATTACCTCCGCACCTATAAGCAATGCATAACGTTTTTTACATATCAGCTTTGAGAAAGTATATTCCTAATCCTTTGCATGTGTCGAGCTATGAGCAATGCAGCTTGCAAATAATCTGAGTTATGAAGAATAGCCAGTAAAGATTATTCTTACGGAAGATAGAAGACTGAGGAATCGAAGTATTCTAATGGTCAAGTTCAGTGGGCAAACCACTCAGAAAGGGAAGCAACATGGGAGATTGAAACTGATATGCATAGCTACTACCCAGTTTTGTTTGGTGAGTAAAGTTTGAGGACGAAATTTCTTTAAGGGGTAGAGTTGGAATACCTAGAAATCCATAAACCACAATTCAAAGTTTCGAAGGATCAAATCGTGATTTAGCTTTTAATAACCTTTAATTTATGCTGGTCTTGTTTTAGTTTAGGAGCACGGTTTTAGGGAGCTATCAGGGTGAGCAAAGCAAGAACGGTTCATATCTAAGCTGTTTTCTTATATAAAACGGTCCGGATTTTGTTTTTAAAACAGAGCAGCACTTTTAAATGGTAGTATCAATTTTAAATAATAGTATTTTTAATCAAAATATCTTTGAGATTTTCACATAAATACATGCAAAAGCACCGTTCACCATCATTCATAATACTTCACGTAGAGGAAAACTTTTGAGAAGATGTTCTCTCTGAGAAAGGAATCCAACCGAAGCTAACTTTTCAAAGTGATCGATCGTGCTTGTGAGTTGTTCAAGGCCAAAAAAATCTCTTTCATCTTTTTTCGTTCTTTAAGGCATGAAAACTATGTTTCTTGCTGCATCTTAGAAAACATATGGTGATTCTTCTTTCATGTTTGAGTCAGTGTTAAAGGTTTGAAAAAGGTTTGGAATTTTTTCAAACGAGGAGTTGATTTCACGATGAAATATTGGTTTGTTGGAGTTTTATTTTCAAAATTGTTACTGGAAAACATTTTGCGAAAGTTTGAGTTAGTTATCTTTCAAAATTTATAGGATTGTGAAAACAGCTTTAAAGAAAGTTTTCTGGATGTTTCCCTTGGACATGTCGTGCTGGACAGCTAAGGATGAGGTTCCAAGCTGATAGGTAAAGTTTGTCTAGTAAAAACTTCGTTCTGATCTAATAGGCTGAGCCGGTCCACTTGAATTTCTTTGAGCTGATTTGAAATCACGATCTGATTCAGATCAACTGTTCTGGATTGATTCGAATGTTCTCAACTGAATTTCAATATTCTAAAGCTGATATGTTATTCTAAGTTGAGTTGACTTTACAAATATGAGTTGACCAAATAACTCCGACCTGATTTTCTATTCTAAGCTTGCCTAAGTTCACGGTCGTTTGATACTCTGAGCTGATCTGGTTTAACGGCCTGATTCATCTTAGGAACACTCTGGAGTACTACCGTAAATCAAGTTTAATCCTTTAGTTTATTAATTTTGATTCTAAGGTGTAGCTCTAACTTATTCTGATTTATACCCAATTTTAATAAACAGTTCACCAGCTTAGAGCTCTGCTAATAGTTCATCATATCTATAGCCTGAGCTGATTCGAGTTTCTTCTTCGGTTGAAATCCATTGTACTCCCATTAGCTTTAAACATCAAATGAGTTTTAAATAGCAAACCATATAGGTATGCGATCTTTATCAGATCAGAGAAGATCAATTTAAAGAAAGTTTTACATAAAGTTTAAAGGAAGTATATTTCAAAGTTTTAGTGATTTGTTACAGATAACAGACTATTAGCCATAGGGCCAATGGGATGTTGGTCGACGGACCGGGGTGCCCCGCCACTATAGGGTGTGTGGCAGTCGGTCGCTGGACCAAAGTGCTCTACCCATAGAGTTAAAGACTAGGGAATGTGGACAACGACAAAAGGATCGTTCGGTCCCACTCCATCAGGAACCAGTTTTAAGCTTTGTCAAGCGACTATGACCAAAGAAGAGCTTTCGTTCACACTCCACAACAGAAAATGATGAATACTGTCAGGCCACGTGCGCTAATACTTCAATTAGTCACAAATATGCGGAAGCATTATAAGAATATGGGCTAAAATTTTCGATTATGGGCCTGATCCAATATCATTCAAAATACATTCATATTCAAAATAAGAGTTTAACTCAAAACTCATACAACAAAACAAGTAGTCAATCAACTACAAATCCCCCAAATCTAATAAAGGCACAGGACATCCCCTGGCTCAATATGTCAGGCCCCGTGCTAATTAACAAGGATTAATAGCACAATTAAGCACATAAACGCGGAAGCATAAAATAGGACTAAAAATTTTCGAAATAAATTTGAGCTTGAACCAAATCATATCTTCAAAATAGTCATACTCAAAATACGAGTTAAATAAACACTCATACAACAACAGGTAACTTCAAATCATATCAACAACGATCCCCCAAATACATATAACCTCAGGGCATCCCCTGGATCAATACATAATATAATAATAACTGGGACTTCAAGGAAATGGGGATCGACCAGCTGGGTTTCCAGTCTGTCCAGCTTGGTTACCTGAAGATCCTGCAAATGGGCACACAGACCCAAACAACACAAAAGCAGGAAAAGAATACGAGTTCAAGCCTCAGTACAAATGAGCACTAATATAACAGCAAATCATAAACATGCAGTATTCTAAGTCATGAATGCATGTGGCTGTCAAAGAACGTCGGTCATCAAGGCCTGCTAATCAGCTGGCAGTAATCTCAATCGAGCCTCTATAACCGCACAGTGTATCAACCGGGGAAATCATCGGTCCGTGATCTTCAGGACCGTCAGCCATCACAGCTCGGTGGTATTCAGACACAACCAATCAGTCGGTCACCACTCCAATGATAGCGTTGTACCTTTCAGGCACGACACATCGGTCGGCCGGTCACAACGTGGCTCTATCTCAGGTTCTCAATTGATCAAAGGCTCAATATGTATGTATGAATGCAATGAAATTCAAATATGATTTCAACATGCATATAATACGTAAACAGGACATATCAATTCAATAAAGCTGTTCACGTAAACACAGAAATCACATAGCACCAATTTCATGCCTCAAATACTAGCACGCTATGTTCAAGCTGTTAGCAAAAGCTCAACTCGTACCTTCAATTCTCTGTACGCTACCTCAATAGATCTCACCAGGAACAGAAATTACAGCCTGCTCAAAATCGCTACCTCGCTGGTCACGTTCAACACAGCAGGGACTTCCCTGGAGCTCAAATCTGTTAAGGAATCTCAATTTCTTAGTTCAAAGCTGAATTTCTAAAGCATACTACCTACGGTCAGAACTCAAATCTGGTTCTGTCTATTGAAGCAGCTTCTAACAGCTAGAACTAAACTTAAAACAGCCGAAATCACTTACCCAAAATCTCAAGAACTCTCGAGTCTAGCTTCGCGAAAACGTTCGATCAACACTGCTACTTCGCATTCCTCTCCAGCGTCGACTCAGGCCACCTAACTGGTATCAATTGAAAGAGCTACTCAAGCCGAGCTCAGCGCCACCAGTCTTGCTCCAAACAACGGCGGAAATCGACGGCAATTTACCGGAGAAGGTTTTGAATGAACAGTAACTATCGAGGATTTATTGGATAAAACGATGAGGAATGTCGGGTTCAAAATACGCTAAGTGTTGGGCAGCACTTGGTATATAAATCCTTGAACCACTGTTGTTCTAAGCAATTCAGATCTCTGCTTATACTAAGGCAAAATCCCTCTCAAAGCTGATTCCAGCTCTCGCTCACTGCTGATACAATACAAACATCTAAACACTCTACTAACTCATATAGCAAACGACGTCGCACCAACTAATCAAAACGATGTAGCAGAGCTTCTACTGCTGAAACAAATCTCTCGCTAGCAACATCTGAATAACGCTAACAACCAGCGGTCAACTCAGTTGTTGACTAACACGCGACAACTACTCAAGCCCGCGCTCTAACACTAACAGCTGCTTCTCGCTACACTCTCACTGCTGAGTTGACTAGCGTTGACATCTGTTTGCGCTAGTGCTGAATACCAACATCTGAATGCTCACACAACTCACTGCTGCCTTCTTCTCTAATCCAAAAAGCTGTCGTTCCAACTAATCCAAACGACGACGTATCAACACCCGCTACTGAAAACACGTTAGGCAACATCTGAACGCCCACAAATTCTCGTGTAAAGGCGCTGCTGGCCTAGCTTCTTCCCAACGATGATCCTCACGTCTGAATTACTACTGGAATCATTTCGCGATAGGAAAATGCAACTGCTGGACTCCAAATTCGACGCTGATTCCACCCGATAACAGCAATCACCAATTCCGTGACAATTATTAAACCAAAAGCTGATTAACCATTAAATCATACTTAACAGATTTCTAGTCCTCACACTCTCCCCCACTAGAAATCGATTTCGTCCTCGAAATCAGTTAAGTCATCAAATCAAAATCACAACAGCAATATATCTTATTCATGACACACTATACTAGACATCATTCTTAATATACTCATGCCATACTGCCTAGCAAATCTCAATACTAATCAGAATCTCAATTCAGCAGCAAACTCACTTAAACCACAAGATCTATCAAGCTACAAGGTTACCTGGATCGCTACTGTCATGGCTCAAACAGATGAGGCCACTCCTGTCTCATCTTTCCTCAACTTCCCAGGTACGCTTCTTCACGCCCATGCTTGCTCCATTGGACCATAACCAATGGTATCACCTTATTCCTCAGTTGCCTTCTCCTTCCTATCCAGTCATGACACACTATACTAGACATCATTCTTAATATACTCATGCCATACTGCCTAGCAAATCTCAATACTAATCAGAATCTCAATTCAGCAGCAAACTCACTTAAACCACAAGATCTATCAAGCTACAAGGTTACCTGGATCGCTACTGTCATGGCTCAAACAGATGAGGCCACTCCTGTCTCATCTTTTCCTCAACTTCCCAGGTAGCTTCTTCACGCCCATGCTTGCTCCATTGGACCATAACCAATGGTATCACCTTATTCCTCAGTTGCTTCTCCTTCCTATCCAGAATCTGCACTGGATATTCGACATAGCTCAGGGTCTGGTCCAGCTCTACTTCATCTGTGAGACCTGGATTTGTAATTGAGAATTTTCGTTGGAATGAATCGATAAATAGAGGTTCTGCTATTTTAAAATCTCTATTTGAGTGTTTGAGTTGCATTTTCGGGTTCCATTTCGTGTGTTGAGCAATTCTGGAGATTTTGTATTTTCGCATATTTGAGGTACCTGCTGGATGACGTGTCAGCTGGTTTGGAAAGCTAGCGACTGGTCAGTGGCAAAACCAGTAGAAGCGTGTTTTAGCTCGAGATTCTTGAAACGCCGTCGTTTGCGTGAAGTCTGGTTGCGTTTGTTGTGATCAGCAGATGCTTAAGCGTAGTTGCGTTGAGGGCTAAAATGACTGCGTTTAGATTAGTTGGCGCGACGTCGTTTGTATGTTGCGTCTGGTACCAGCTGGTAGATCGCGTTTGAGTTACTGCTGGTCGATCAGCAGATGTAGAGGTCAACACGGGTCAACTTTCCTGTAGCTCGAAGAGGATGCGTCGTCGTTTCGTTGTTGCGACTGGGAGTCCAGCTGTGAGTGAGTTTGGACGATATTTCTTGCTGCTGGTATTTCACGAGAGTTTGCGACTGGATGACGTCAGTGGAGCGACGTCGTTCGAATTAGTTGCAACGCTGCGTTTTGAGGTTGCGACTGGATCCAGCAGAGAGAAGCGTTGCGTTGTTTTGTCTTGCGACTGGATACCCAGCTGCTGGTAGTATGCGACGTCGTTTGAGTACGTTGGTGCGACGCCGTTTTGAGAACCAGCCGTTAGTCATTTTAGCGTTTGTTGAATAGATCAGCTGTTGGTTCTTGCGTCTGCTGGTGCCGTGTGTTTAACAGGCTTTTACCAGAGTCTTCGGGATTTCTCGCAGGGTTAGTTGTTGCTCAGTATAAGGTACGGATTTGAGCTTGTTTTACAGCGAAGTTATGGCTTGGATGAATTGTAGTAGCTGGTATGTGGAATTGCCGTGCCTGCTGGTTGTATTCTGTTGAGAATTGTGTATGCTTTTTGTGTATTTGCTGCGTTGCATATGTTTATATGCTGGCATTCCCGCATGTTGCATACACGCATGGTATTCCTTTCCAGTTTTGGTAGCCTTTGTACCATTGTTGCATTGTTATTGTTTTCTTACCAGGATGTGAGGGCGAGCGGCAGTACCGCACTCTCATCTCCATGCTGGGATCGTAGCCACCTTGAGCCGAGTGGTTAACTACCAGAGTTCATGGGCGAGGCAACAGCAGGTTGAGTTGCTTGATGCATCCGGTAAGTGGGTGTAGTATCATGGCGAGTGGCTCACTACCACAATGTGAACACACCCCGTGGCCACTATACGTTGTCGATGATTCTTTGAGCTATGTTTGAGTTCCTTAGCTCCCTTGTGGGTCGAGCTTTCCATTGTTCCTTGGCGTCTCATGCATAGCACCTGCATTTTATTCCTTGCTGTTATTTCTGTTGTATTATTGCTCTCCGTACTGGGGTTTGACCCCATGTCCCTCCGGGGCTTGGTTTGTTTCTTTGTTGCGTTGTTTTCAGGAAACCCAGGTTCTACAGCTGGCCGTGGGTTCAACCCAGCTGGCGGTGCCCCAGGAGGTGGCTAGTGTGTCCCAGTAGCATATAGCATATATATAAATATGTATCAGTTAGCCAGGGGGATGCCCTGTGCTTTGTTGTTGTACCCGTAGGGGAAATATGATACATGTTGGACTTATGTATGCTTTGTTGTGAATGTTTATGATTTGGGAAACTTATTTTAAGTATTGTTGTATTTTAAATTATACGTTTAAGCCGTCGGGCCTTAAAGCGAAAATTTTACCCACTTTTTGATAGCTTCCGCATGTATTT
>KQ992554.1:191117-207178 GCA_001598015.1 Dorcoceras hygrometricum | reverse complement strand
GTCTTTCACGTTTCCATGTTGAGGAAGTATGAGCCAGATCCGTCTCATGTGCTTGGAACTGACGAGGTAGAGCTAGATCAGTCGTTGAGCTATCAGGAATACCCTTTGCAGATCCTTGGCAGAAAAGAGAAACAGTTGAGGAATAAGACCATTCCTTTAGTAATGGTGCAGTGGAGCAAGCATGGTAGGGAAGAAGCTACTTGGGAGCTGGAAGAGAAGATGCAGCGCGAGTGGCCGCATCTGTTTGAGTAGCTGTTAGGCTATATTTTCCGGTAGCTAGTAGTTTTTCTGTTTTCCTTCCTTAGTTGTCGTGATTTGTTTGCTCAGTTATCTTGAACTCTTGGCCTTGTGTTGGGCGAGTTTCTGTTTAGCTTTTTGTTGTTGCTTCGAGTTGCAGTTGCTGTGTTATGCTTTCAGAATTGTTGTTCGATTTCGAGGACGAAATCCTTTTTAGTGGGGGATAAATGTGAGACCTGGATTTGTAATTGAGAATTTTCGTTGGAATGAATCGATAAATAGAGGTTCTGCTGGTTTAAGATCTCTATTTGAGTGTTTGAGTTGCATTTTCGGGTTCCATTCCGTGTGTTGAGCAATTCTGGAGATTTTGTATTTTCGCATATTTGAGGTACCTGCTGGATGACGTGTCAGCTGGTTTGGAAAGCTAGCGACTGGTCGGTGGCAAAACCATTCGAAGCGTGTTTTAGCTCGAGATTCTTGAAACGCCGTCGTTTGCGTGAAGTCTGATTGCGTTTGTTGTGATCAGCAGATGCTTAAGCGTAGTTGCGTTGAGGGCTAAAACGACTGCGTTTAGATTAGTTGGCGCGACGTCGTTTGTATGTTGCGTCTGGTACCAGCTGGTAGATCGCGTTTGAGTTACTGCTGGTCGATCAGCAGATGTAGAGGTCAACGCGGGTCAACTTTCCTGTAGCTCGAAGAGGATGCATCGTCGTTTCGTTGTTGCGACTGGGAGTCCAGCTGCGAGTGAGTTTGGACGATATTGCTTGCTGCTGGTATTTCGCGAGAGTTTGCGACTGGATGACGTCAGTGGAGCGACGTCTTTCGAATTAGTTGCAACGCTGCGTTTTGAGGTTGCGACTGGATCCAGCAGAGAGAAGCGTTGTGTTGTTTTGTCTTGCGACTGGATACCCAGCTGCTGGTAGTATGCGACGTCGTTTGAGTAAGTTGGTGCGACGCCGTTTTGAGAACCAGCCGTTAGTCATTTTAGCGTTTGTTGAATAGATCAGCTGTTGGTTCTTGCGTCTGCTGGTTTGGGAAATTTGTTTAGTGTCGACTGGTTTTGGCGGTGGACAATAATAGTTATTGATTTCCAGTCGTAGCAAGTGCTATTTATAGGAAGACTGGGTCTTCGAATTGTGGTATCAATTCCATACTTAGCAAATTTTCCAGCCTTTCGTTCCTTATCTTTCGAACCCTAGAGCACTGTTCAGCCGAGAGCTTTCCGGCGATTTCCCGTCGTTCCAGTGGTTGTTTTGGCTCGTGCGAGGTAGCGTTGGACTCCCCTTGAGAAACTCTTCCAATTTATACCAGTTTTAGAAGCTGAATTTGGCTAGTTGAGGAACGCGAAGTTGCTGCCGTTCGAGTGTTGCGTCGATTTGGTAGAACTACGTTCTGGTTTTCGGTGAGACCTTGTTTCTAGCCTTAGTTCTTAAGCTTTTTATATAATTTTTGAGGTATTTGGAGCAGCTGGTCGAGTGAGGCTCCCAGCCGTGAGCTTGATTAGCAACCTGTTAGATTTACGTTGTGTATGCCGTGTGTTTAACAGGCTTTTACCAGAGTTTTCGGGATTTCTCGCAGGGTTAGTTGTTGCTCAGTATAAGGTACGGATTTGAGCTTGTTTTACAGCGAAGTTATGGCTTGGATGAATTGTAGTAGCTGGTATGTGGAATTGCCGTGTCTGCTGGTTGTATTCTGTTGAGAATTGTGTATGCTATTTGTGTATTTGCTGCGTTGCATATGTTTATATGCTGGCATTCCCGCATGTTGCATACACGCATGGTATTCCTTTCCAGTTTTGGTAGCCTTTGTACCATTGTTGCATTGTTATTGTTTTCTTACCAGGATGTGAGGGCGAGCGGCAGTACCGCACTCTCATCTCCCTGCTGGGATCGTAGCCACCTTGAGCCGAGTGGTTAACTACCACAGTTCATGGGCGAGGCAACAGCAGGTTGAGTTGCTTGATGCATCCGGTAAGTGGGTGTAGTATCATGGCGAGTGGCTCACTACCACATTGTGAACACACCCCGTGGCCACTATACGTTGTCGATGATTATTTGAGCTATGTTTGAGTTCCTTAGCTCCCTTGTGGGTCGAGCTTTTCATTGTTCCTTGGCGTCTCATGCATAGCACCTGCATTTTATTCCTTGCTGTTATTTATGTTGTATTATTGCTCTCCGTACTGGGGTTTGACCCCATGTCCCTCCGGGGCTTGGTTTGTTTCTTTGTTGCGTTGTTTTCAGGAAACCCAGGTTCTACAGCTGGCCGTGGGTTCAACCCAGCTGGCGGTGCCCCAGGAGGTGGCTAGTGTGTCCCAGTAGCATATAGCATATATATAAATATATCAGTTAGCCAGGGGGATGCCCTGCGCTTTGTTGTTGTACCCGTAGGGGATGACATCATCAGTCCTCAGCACATGGGATGGATCTGGCTCATATTTCTCAACATTGACACATGAAAAACATCATGCATCGCTGCTAACTCATCAGGCAGCTTCAATCTATAAGCCAACTGTCCAATCTGATCAACAATCTCAAAGGGACCAACGAATCTAAGAGCAAACTTACCCTTAAATCTGAATCTCATAACACTCTTGAAAGGATAAATCTTGAGAAATACACGATCGCCAACCTCAAATTCTAACGGTCTGCGTCGCTTATTAGCATAGCTAGCATATCTATCTTGTGCAGCTTTCATTATACTCCGAATCAATTCAACCTGATCCTTCATATGCTGCACAAACTCAAGAGTAGAAAGCTGTCTCTCACCAATTCTTCCCAACAAATCGGTGATCTACACTTTCGACCATATAAAGCGTCAAATGGAGCCATTCCAATGGTCACTTGGTAGCTGTCGCTGTAAGAAAACTCAACTAAGGACAAAGCATCCTGCCAGCCACCACTGAAATCCATCACAACTGCATGCAGCATATCTTCTAAAGTCTAAATGGTCCTCTCAGATTGGCCATCTGTCTGGGGGTGATAAGCAGTGCTCATCGCCAATCTCGAACCCATCGCTGCTTGCAAACTCTTCCAAAATCTTGAAGTGAATTTCGGATCTCTATCTGACACTATCGAAACAGGCACTCCATGCAATCTAACCACATGGTCGACATACAACTTCGCCATTTTCTTCATCGAACACCTCACATCATAGGGAATGAAATGGGCTGACTTAGATAGTCTATCAATCACAACCCAAATCGCATCGCATCCCCTAGTCGATCGAAGCAAATGAGTCACAAAATCCATGGCGACGTGCTCCCAATTCCATTGAGGCGCTTCTAAACTCTGCAATAATCCACCAGATCTCATTCTCTCAGCCTTGACCTGCTGGAAATTCAAACATCGAGCAACAAAACCAGAAATTTCGCTCTTCATGCCTTCCCACCAATAGTGAGACTTCAAAGCATGGTACATCTTCTTCTCCCCCAGATGCACGCTATCACGACTGCAATGCGCTTCATTCATAATAGTCTCTTTCAAATCAATTAAGTTCGGAACCACCAATCTACCACAAAATCTCAAACATCCATCAGAAGCAACAGAGAAATCTTCAGACAGACCAGAACAACCCCTCGGGGCTCCACTAGCTGATGCACCACATGGGCAAGCTGAAGTACCTGGGTAACCTGAAAGGCAAACAACACAACCAAACATCCCCGGAGGGACAAGAGGTCAAACCCAGTATGGAGAACAAAGTAAAACAATAAATGAAGTACATATATGCAGCGTGCTATGCAGATGCATGCCTTGTAGCAAGAACATTGGGTATCAAAACTTGAGGCCATCGTGTGTGATCTGAAAGAATGAAAACATTAGCTGCAATAGCTCTGGTTTTTGAAAGGTTTTTAGTATCGAGAAGTAGATCAGGTTGTTGGGATCCGGATCACGCCCCCCGGCGAGGCAGCGGAAGAAGGAAAAACATGTGCCGGGAGATGATCAATACGATAAAACAAATTAAATTCTATGACATTCATAGGATGTTTAGGTGACTACCTTGCTGGCAACTCGTGCCTGGCTCCCACCGGTTTCGTAAAGAAAACGGCACTTCACGGTAGGCGGCGGTAGATATCGTCAATCAGGTCCACGACCGGATTCGAGACACCTTCGTCAGCCTGCACTAGAAGGCCTGACGAGATCTATGCGGACGGAATCTCCTCTTCGAGTTGGTCGGAAACAATTTTCCGGCGAGAGAAGCGGCGGCGGCGGCGGCGGCTTATGAGAGGAAGGGGCGGCGGCCAAGAGTGCTTAGGGTTAGGGTTATAAGCATTAAGTGTTAGTGTTGTTATGAAGTTAAGTCTAATTAAATAGACTTGGCTTTAGTCTTGGACCGGCCCAACGGGCCCGGGTCCAAAGTATGAACATTACGTTCATCCCTATCGCCGTGACTTCATCGTAACTCCGATCGCCGATCAGATCGGACCGATCGACTCAGTTTCCGAAACTGAACACTATGATCTGAAAAACCATTTTTCCCCTCAACATCGGCAAATCACGATTTGACCTCTGTTGACCTTTTAGGAAGTCGCACTCCCAAAATCCTCCTCGTATGCTCAACACATTGAGCTGAGTATCTGTGCGGGAATCTCGAATCCAGTACTTGTGTGACCCTCAATGGTTCAGGGATACAGCTAGCCGTGGGCTCACAACCATTGTGGCTCCGGAATCACAATTCCGGACTTGCCCAACGGATCATGGTAAGAGCGTCTAGCAACATCGCCCCATGATCCCCTATGTATCACTGATAGTGCCTGCAAGAACCAGTTGGTCGTGGTTAGCGTACAGTACGGTCCTTTCAATCCATATATCCCGATCAGATCAACGACCATTGGTAAATCGAGAGTCGCTATAGATCCGATAGCTATGCATACATCTTGGAGATCGAATAATGACATCGCGAGTGTAACTAGGTAAACACATTTACCTAAAACACTTCTAGTACTCTGGCCAGAGATTTATACACTATTATCCCCTCATATAGCATAGGATATCCACGTATGTCTGCGAGCGGTGAATCCTCGACAACGATGCATCGACTCCTACATGCATCGGGGTCTCACCCAATCCCGACGCCTTATGACCCCAAATGAGTCGGCAAACGGGTCAAAGTGAGACGCCTATCATGTAGAGTCTCAATGACGTTTCGAGTCGTGAGGACTAATCAATACAACAAGACCTCGGACTTATCCACTCGACAAATGGTAACCACTTGGAAAGTCCGAAGGAGGGTAGTTCGATAGATCACCAGGTCACTATCTATCTGCATGCTCAGAACATCACAATGTTCCCTACCAATGAAACATGGTACTTCGCATCGCAGATACTAGTCTCGAACTCGGGCGGCCTTATCCTCATTTTGACGGCCCAATCGACTAGGAACATGTTCAGAATACACAGTGACTATTAGATGTATTTCATGATAGCCGTCATACCCACTATCACATCTAACATACACTTGAGTGCATTCTAGGTCTTTACTCAACGCAATTGTAAATCATCATACACACAATGAAAGTAAAGAACGCCATATAATAAATGCGAATATCATATATAAAGATTGTTATATACACGAGTCTATAAACCCACACGCCACAAGTTGGCTAGTTGGGCATCTACTCTAACACGGGTATGATAATAAATCATGCGGAAACAACCCGAAGTACTCTCTGAAAATTTAAGGCTGATGGTTTCAAAATAATGCAATGCACAGATAAATAATTTATGCGGAAAGCTATAACAAATTCATCTCAAATTTATTGATGGAAGTTCATAGCCTGGATCCTACGTCTTCCTCCTTATAAACTGGATGGCTTTTACTAGAAGACTTTGATCATATAATGATTTGTATTGACCCACTCAGCTGGGACTTACCCAATGCCCAAAGCTGAACTACTGGACTCTTCTGCATAACATCTCACAGGATGTTCTTAGAGATGGAGTTCACACATCCTGCGAGTTTTTGTGCGGAAGAGTCTAGGAGTTCAGCTTTGGGAAGTGGGTAAGTCCCAGCTGAGTAGTTCAGGTTGAATTCACATGATTTATTATCATTCTGGATCTATTTTTCGATGTTAAAAACCTTTCAAGAACCAGATCTGTTGCAGCTCATGTTTTCATTCTTTTTTATCGTGAGCAATTTGCTCCGTCCTATAGCGCATGATCTATTTTCCATCCTAAAAAGTCATTTACCAAGGGGTGCCCTATGTAGTTTTTGGTATTTGATGATTCAATATTTGTTGTATACTAATTTTATGTACTATTATCTGAGAGACTGGATGTTATTTAGTACATGGCTTTTTGCATGTTTTGTGAGCAGGACTAGCTATGCATGTGTATGAAGTGTGGTTTTAAAGGAATTTTCATCTGTTAAGTCCAAATGATGGGTTGGTTATATGTGTTGAGTATTCGTATATTTTAACTCATTGTTTGTTCAAGTACAAAAAGGAAAATTTTAATCCACTTGTAATTACTTCAGCATTTTATGGTTAATTGTGTGTTTAACTCTTGATTAAGAGCACCAGGCTTGACAAACTTGAGTCAAATTTTAGGCAAACATCCCCAATACCAGCTATTTTTACATTTTTTTCTTATTTATAAGTGAAACATGGTCATTATCAATACTATAATAAGTACAAAAAATATTTTTAAGACGTGTCATGTGATATGTGCATTCTGAATCAATTAGCCAATCAGTTTCATTTACAGAAGGTGATTTCATTAACAGAAGTATCATCATTATCTATCACTATGAGTACATCACCATAGTTTTCTAAAGAATCGGAAGCATTGATTACTTTTTTATTAGAGGATGTATTACTCTTTTGAAACCTATCCTTTTTAGGATGAGAACACTCAGCTTTATAATGACATTTCACACCACAGTTAAGTTTCTATTTCCTTTGAACTTTTGTTTTGATCTACTCCATACTCTTATCTCTTTTATTTCCAGAATGATTTCCACGTATAGTTTGAGACCTACCCCTGACATGCATAATGTCAGGCCTCGTGCTCATATCAGAGTAAACCACGCAAAAACAAGCGGAAGCAACTAAAAAGTGGTTAAAATTTGCTTTTGGCGTGACAGAAAGATAACATAATTTAAAATACAACAATACTCAAAATAATCCCAGTTTAATAAATCTACAACACCACAAACAGTCAAGTACAATAATTGCCCAACGGCGGAATACAACACAAGTACTAAAAGACTGCCAGCTATATAGATCTAAGCATCACCAGGGACATCCCACCCGCAGTGATACCAGTGCATATAATTAATATACATAACTGGGACACTCTAACTACCTCCTGGGGCACCTCCAGCTGGGTTAAAACCACGACCAACTGTAAAACCTGGGATACCTGAAAACAAACACGCAAACAACACAACAGCCCCAGAGGGACCTCGGGGTCAAACCCCAGTACGGAGAGCAACTATAAAACAGTAATGAATAGCAAAAGATAAGATGCAGATGCTATGCATGAAAAACAGTACAACAGTCGAAGGCTACAACTGAACAAGGAGCCAAGGAATTCAAACACAGCACCACAGCTGATAGCAAACTCTGCAAAGAAAGGTTAGTGGCCACTGGTGTGTGTACAAGCAAACGGGAATTACCCGCTCATATTTACACCACACCCGAAATACCAGATGCATCAACAACTCAACCTGCTGTTGCCCAAACCATGAAATGTGGTAGTTAACCACTCGGCGCATGGTGGCTAATAAATACCAGCAGGGAGATGAGAGTGCGGTATTGCCGGTCGCCCTAAAAATCTGGTAAGAACAGAACAGCAATAACAACAGGACATGGCTGCAACAGCTGAATGGAAATGATAATGCTTATGCAATGCAACAGTTAAAACAGCACATAAACAACAATGCAATGCATACATAGCACACATAATATCCATGCCAATTCCAGCCGTAATACAAGCTCAACATCCGTACCTCACCAGCTCCTGAGCTACAATTTCCACACACAGTTGCTACAACGAAGTCCAAGCAACACAGATCTGTCACCTGCTAAACCAACACAAGCTACTGCTCAAAAGCCGAAACACAAAACAACAGCAGCTGGGAGCTACAACTCCACCGGCGCTTATCTACCTTCCTAACTTAACGAAAAGCTCTAACAAAGATTAAAGGTAGAATTCTCACTTATCCCAACAAACTACCGGCACGGCAGGAACGCTTATGCTAACAAACTACACAAGGGAGATGTCTTAGCGATCCTGCGATCCTCTTCCAGCTCCTCCAAAGCCTTCTAAGAGGTATAGAACGAAGCGCCTTAGCGAGAGGAGTCCAACGCTACCACTCTCACTCTCGTCGGAGTTGTCTACCACCGGAAATTAGGACGGATAAGGTTACGATGAACAGTAACTAGGGTATCGTGACAAGATTTGGAAACGAATGAAATATTTCTAAGTGTCGGGGAAACAACTAATAGAGAACAGCAGCTAAGTCCTCTAATAAATACACTTCTCAATAGCCGACAGAAGTAGGAACAGATTCCACCGACAAAATCAGTTGTCACAACTAATATTCCCAACCAGCAGTTGAAATCTTGCATCAGCTTTTGCCTATCGCTAAACAGCGAATAACTAAACAAAACGACGTCGCACCAACTTATCCAAACAACGTCGCAGAGGAACACGTCACCTCGCTACCAACAGCTGATCAACAAACAAGCAGCTGAATAAAACAACGCACCAAATTTCTCAACAGCTGATGTCTATCATAACCAACAGCTGGTACAAAGCGCTCCACTCAAAACGTTGTCGTTCCAACTTATCAAAACGACGTAGTTTTGATACCCACTAAGAAACACGCTAACAAAACCAACAGCTGGTTCCTGTTCACAAAACGTCGTCGCTTCAGAGTCTCTTAGCGCTCTCTGCTGATCATCGCAACTAACATACCAACAGCTGATCACTCGCAACAGCTGGTCTCTCGAAACAGCTGGATACGCGCTAATACACCAACGACTGAAATCTAACGAAGCACTGCTGCTGCTTCCTACCAAAACGCAACAACTGAAATACCAACAGCTGACGCGATCACTCAATGGCTGATTCCTACTACTACCACTGATTCTAACACTTAGTCAAATTCGATGGCTTCACCAAGCACATCGACCAACAGCTGGTCCAAACCCGACCAAAACCTGATTGCGAAAACACAAGTCTCACATCTCTCCCCCACTAAAACACGATTTCGTCCTCGAAATCAATAAGTCCAGGAACAACTCAACTGAACCCAAGAGTTCAAGATAACTGAGCAAACAAAAAACAACAAACAACAACTAGGGAAAAAACAACCAAAAGCTAACCAATATACTGGAAACTGATACAACAGTTATTCAAACAGATGCGTCCATTCACGCTGCATCTTTTCTTCCAACTCCCAGGTAGCTTCTTCCCTACCATGTTTGCTCCATTTCACCATTACCAAAGGAATGGTTTTATTCCTCAACTGTTTCTCTTTTCTATCTAGGATCTGCAAGGGATACTCAACGTAACTCAACGTCTGATCTAGCTCAACCTCGTCAGTTCTCATCATATGAGACGGATCTGGATCATACTTCCTCAACATGGAAACATGAAAGACATCATGTAGAGAAGATAATTCTGGTGGCAACAACAGTCGATACGCCAAAGGGCCAATTCTCTCAAAGATCTCACACGGTCCAACATAACGAGGGGCTAACTTTCCCTTGTGTCCAAAGTGCATAGCACTGCGAAACGGAGAAACTTTAAAGATAATGAGATCACCAACCTGAAACTCTAGAGGTCGACGCCTCTTATTTTCATAACTGGCTTGGCGATTCTGGGCAGCTTTCATCCGCTGTCGAATCAGATCCACATGATTTTTCATCTGCTGCACAAATTTTGGGGAAGACAGCTGCTTCTCCCCCACTTCTTCCCAACATACCGGCGATCTGTACTTTCTGCCATACAAAGCCTCGAACGGCGCCATACCAATCGTCACTTGGTAGCTGTTATTATAGGAAAACTCAACCAAAGACAACACGTCTTGCCAGCTACCACCAAAATCCATCACAACAGCTCTTAACATATCCTCCAACGTCTGGATGGTTCTCTCAGATTGACAATCTGTTTGGGGGTGACACGCTGTACTCATGGCCAATCTGGTACCCAAAGCTGCTTGTAAACTCTTCCAAAACCTGGAAGTAAACCTTGGATCTCGGTCTGAAACGATCAAAACAGGCACACCGTGCAGTATAACCACAAAATCCACGTACAGTTTCACCATTTTCTTCAACGAAAACGTCATTCCATAGGGAATAAAATGTGCAGACTTCGACAATCTGTCGATTACGACCCAAATCGCATCGCAACCTCTGCTGGAACGAGGCAAATGCGTCACAAAATCCATCGCTATGTGCTCCCAATTCCATTGGGGCACTTCCAAACTCTGAAACAGACCACCAGGTCTCATCCTTTCAGCCTTAACCTGCTGACACGGGAATAAAATGTGCAGACTTCGACAATCTGTCGATTACGACCCAAATCGCATCGCAACCTCTGCTGGAACGAGGCAAATGCGTCACAAAATCCATCGCTATGTGCTCCCAATTCCATTGGGGCACTTCCAAACTCTGAAACAGACCACCAGGTCTCATCCTTTCAGCCTTAACCTGCTGACAGTTCAAGCAATGAGCAACAAAATCAGCAACTTCGCTCTTCAAACCAGCCCACCAGAAGTGCGGTTTGAACGCATGGTACATCTTCCGTGCATCCTCTGATGGACACTGTGTCTACTGTGCGCTTCTCTAATGATCTCCTCCCGAAGATCTATCAAATTGGGCACAACCAATCGACCACGGAAACGCAAACAACCATCGGAAGAAACAGAATAGTCCTCAAGCTAACCAGCCCTGACCTTCACCTTCAACTCGTGGATGGAAGGATCTATCCTTTGAGCGGCTCTAATGCTCGAAATGATATGTGGCTCAACTTGGAAAGAAGAAACCACAACATAATCCTCAGCCGGGTAAAACCTCCAACCCGTAGTGCTAAGATGCTCACAGTCCTTAGAAATATACAACGATGCAAGCATCTTTCTGGATCCTTCCTGCTCAACGCGTCAGCAACTACGTTTGCTTTCCCAGGCTGGTATTTGATCTCACAATCAAAATCCTTCAGCAGCTTCATCCACCTACACTGTCTCATATTCAAGTCAGGCTGCGAAAACAAATACTGCAAACTCTTGTGGTCCGAATACACCATGAACTCCTCCCCATACATATAGTGGCGCCAAATCTTCAACGCAAAGACCACAGCTTCTAGCTCCAAATCATGAAGTAGGTACCGAGTTTCATGTGGTTTCAACTGCCGCGAAGCATACACAATAACTCGACCATGCTGCATCAACACACAGCCCAATCCATTGAGCGAAGCATCGGAACACACGACGTAACCACCTGAACCAGACGGCATACCGGCGATCTGGACTTTCTGCCATACAAAGCCTCGAACGGCGCCATACCAATCGTCACTTGGTAGCTGTTATTATAGGAAAACTCAACCAAAGACAACGTGTGAGGCTCTCTGCTCACAATTAATTCTCTAATCTCAATCAGTGGGTTATTAATTTAAACTAAACAAGTTTATTAAATCTAATCTGGTTCATATAGATAATTAACAATTTTTTTTTTCAACCAGCAGAAGCTTTGTTTCAACCAGCAGACGCTTAAAGGATTCAGCTTGTATCGTAAATATTATTCATTTATTAGAACACTTCATAGTATACGGTGATTACAAGCTAAGTTTACTAGTACATGCTTGATTCTTATATACAAAACCAGACTTGAGAAACCTAAGATAAACTGTCCAAAAACATAGACTATCGGCTGGTGTTTATTCTTCCTGCTACTGATCCAGCGTCTAGGTAGTTATCTCTCGCTACCCTTGGTTGCTCCCCACTAGTTCCTTCCTCCTGTTGTCATGCACACATACAAAACAAAACAACAGCCGGATAAACTCCGGTGAGAATCATCTCAGTATAAATCATCAGGCATGAACAATATCCATAAAATGAATAACAGTTTATCAACTGTAAACCAAATGCAATGCAATGAAGTGATTTCATTTCTCTTCTTCGATCTCAGAATTGATTCCATTTCAGTTCGACGCCATCAAGATTCATATCCGATCTTGACATGAATATTCATCTATCGAAACCATCTCCGGCTTCGAAAATCAGGCCAACTCAGTCCTGGGCATTAGAATCAATTCAATTCTCTTCGTTATGCAATGTCATGCAAATATAAAAGATCCACTACCTGTGATGGATCGACACATACACAATTCAAGTTCTAAATCAAGAACAATAATCAACATGTATGTGATTTCATCGGGATAACTCAAGAAAACTCCTTCTTGAGTAATCTAATCCCTGACTCTTACTGTCAAATTATACCTTCGTTCCTCTGTTTTCAAACTACTTCACTCAAACTCTGTTTCAACACCTCCTGAGAACTTCACAGAATCAAAGTCCGATATCTGTAGGCAAGATGTTCTCAATATTTTGAATTCAATCTTATTTACAGACAACGGTCTCTGTTTTTCTGCAGCATTTCCAACGTGTTCAATTCGAATTCCACGTGTCATGCTGAGTATCCAAACAGGATATACTCCCACCGCTTCGAAAGTGGATAACGCTAAACAGATTCTTCAACTGTTGTTCTTCCTTAGTCGCTGTTCGAAACAATCATCATTCCCTTGCTATACAGCAGAAGCAACAACCAGCCGCAGTAGCAACCAGTCGCAACACTTTGAAAATCAAAACGATGTCGTTACAATTAATTCCAATGACGTCGTAACGCACTGAAAGAAACCAGCAGCTGGTCGCTCTAATAATCCAACGACTGATTTCGCTACGTTATTCAAAACGGCATCGCATTGTTCCTTTGACTGAGTAACCAGCAGATACAACAAACCATCGACTGATTTCGGATCCCTCGACTGGTCACTAATTCATACAAAACGACATCGTATCGAGGTTCATGTTCATATGTCAAAACGATGTCGCATTGCTCTCTCGGTTGGAACCAAATTTCACATACTTGCATCGACTGACTTGCGTTTATTACCAAAACGACGACGTCGCACCTACTTCAAACCAGTCGATACATGCATAAACCAGCAGATGCGTAAGGAACTCTAGCTGCTGGTTCCCACTTGAATAAACCAGCAGGTTCACAAAGAACTCTCGCTGCTGGTTCCCACGTGCATAACAGTAATCTACACGTGGCGATTCCTTACTGAATCTTGTATTTGCGCGTCTACTTCCAGTAGCAACGAGAATTAAGCGCAACAACTAGAATTCAAAATTCAACCAGTCGCAAGCTACAGTAGTGTTGACCCGCATTGGCTTTGCTACAGTAACCTGCTGCTGAACGATTTTAGCAAATCGCTTCGTCTGGTGGCTTCGTCTGGTTCCCACACTTAGCAAAATTCAACAATACCAAGTTCCTTAATTACCCCACACTTCCAGAAGAAATCCGAGCTCATAATCAAGCTTCATCAAAATCTATCATTTGAAAATCTGGAAATCTCGGAATTACTAATTCTCTTCTTAATTATCTCGGGCATTACATTTCTCCCCCTCTAAAATTCGAGTTCGTCCTCGAACTCATCAGCAGTCGCTATATGTACATGAGACACAAGAAGAAAATTGATTCTGAACAAGAGCTAATCTTATTGGAAGAGATAAGGGAATCGTTGTTTCATATCATCTTCCACCTCCCATGTTGCTTCTTCAACGCCATGTCGATTCCATTGAATCTTCACCAATGGAATGACCTTCGTTCGAAGTTGTTTTTCCTTCCGATCAAGAATCTGAATTGGTTGTTCAAAATAACTCAGCGTTTCATCCAACTCAGCTTCTTCAGCAGGAATAATATGAGAAGCATCAGGCATATACTTTCTCAGCATAGATGCATGAAAAACATCATGTATACCCGAAAGATATGGAGGTAATGCCAGTCGATAAGCAAGATCACCTATCTTCTCCAGAATTTCATAAGGACCAATGAATCTAGGGGACAATTTTCCACGCTTTCCAAATCTGATTGTACCCTTGAAAAGAGAAATTTTCAAGAATACTTTGTCCCCTGTTTCAAACTTCAAAGGCCTACGTCTGGTATTCGCATATTTGGCTTGCCTATGCTGCGCAGTTCTCATCTTCTGCTGAATCAACTTCACTTTCTCAGTAATTTCTCTAATTAAATCTGGTCCCAACTCAGGCACTTCTGAAACATCATCCCAGTATAGGGGTGACCGGCATTTTCTTCCATACAATGCTTCAAATGGAGCCATTCCAATACTGGCTTGATAACTATTGTTGTATGAAAATTCCACTAATGGTAATCAAATGGAGCCATTCCAATACTGGCTTGATAACTATTGTTGTATGAAAATTCCACTAATGGTAATGAATCTTGCCATGAAATACCAAAGTCTAGTACCACTGCTCTAAGCATGTCCTCAAGAGTTTGAATTGTCCTTTCAGATTGTCCATCAGTTTGAGGATGATAAGCAGTGCTTAGATGCAATTTTGTACCCAAATCTTGTTGCAAGCTACTCCAGAAGTGTGAAGTAAATCAGGGATCTCTATCAGAGACAATTGATTTTGGTATTCCATGAAATCTTACCACTTCCCGAACATAAAGGTTTGCCATTTGATCATGTCGATAGGTCATTCGATAAGGAATAAAACACGCAGATTTTGTCAACCTATCGATAATCACCCAAATAGCATCACAACCTCGAGATGATGTTGGTAACTTCGTTACAAAGTCCATGGAAATATGATCCCATTTCCATTCAGGAACTGACAGACTCTATAATAAGCCAGCTGGTTTCTTTCTTTCAGCTTTCACCTGTTGGCAATTCAAACACTTTGAAACAAATTCAGCCACATCAGAATTCATTTGTTTCCACCAGTATTGTTTCTTCAAATCGTTATACATCTTCCTGCCACCAGGATGAATGCTGAATTTACTTCGATGGGCTTCACTCAAAATCTGGTTTTTCAACTACTTAATATCGGGAACAGAAAGTCTGCTATTCACATACAATACCTCATCAGCGCTTATTTGATATTCAGATTGATGTCCAGACTTCACTAGTTCAATAGATTTCTGGATATTCAAATCTCTCTTTTGTGCTTCTTTAATTCGAATCAACAATTCGGGTTCAGCACTGATAGCACAAATTCTCATTGGTTTTCTTTCTGTTTCAAATAAATAACCAGAACTGCAGCAATTTTCTATCAAATTAGATACCCCGATCATAGTCAAAGACAAAGCACAAATCTTCCTACTCAGAGAATCAGTTGCTGCATTCGATTTTCCTGGATAATACTTGATCTCACAATCAAAATCTTTCAATAAATCCAGCCATCTTCGTTGTCTCATATTTAATTCGGACTGCGAAAATAAATAGTTCAAACTCTTATGATCAGAGAAGATTTCGAATTCTCACCATAAAGATAATGTCGCCAGATTTTCAATGCAAATACGATGGCTGCCAATTCAAGATCATGAATTGGATATCGAATTTCATGCGGTTTTAACTGTCTTGAGGCGTATGCAATCACATGACCTCGCTGCATCAAAACACACCCCAATCCTTTGTGAGATGCATCACAATACACGACAAATCCACCAGTACCCGAAGGAATTGTTAACACTGGTGCGGTAGTTAATCTCTTCTTTAATTCCAGAAAACTGTTCTCACATGCTTCTGACCAAACAAAGGTGCATTTTTCTATGTCAACTGAGTTATAGGCTTCGCAAT
>KQ992554.1:169501-185876 GCA_001598015.1 Dorcoceras hygrometricum | reverse complement strand
GAACGAGGCAAATGCTTCACAAAATCCATCGCTATGTGCTCCCAATTCCATTGGGGCACTTCCAAACTCTGCAACAGACCACCAGGTCTCATCCTTTCAGCCTTAACCTGCTGACAGTTCAAGCAATGAGCAACAAAATCAGCAACTTCGCCCTTCAAACCAGCCCACCAGAAGTGTGGTTTCAACGCATGGTACATCTTCCGTGCATCCTCTGATGGACACTGTGTCTACTGTGCGCTTCTCTAATGATCTCCTCCCGAAGATCTATCAAATTGGGCACAACCAACCGACCACGGAAACGCAAACAACCATCGGAAGAAACAGAATAGTCCTCAAGCTAACCAGCCCTGACCTTCAACTTCAACTCGTGGATGGAAGGATCTATCCTTTGAGCGGCTCTAATGCTCGAAATGATCTGTGGCTCAACTTGGAAAGAAGAAACCACAACATAATCCTCAGCCGGGTAAAACCTCCAACCCGTAGTGCTAAGATGCTCACAGTCCTTAGAAATATACAACGATGCAAGCATCTTTCTGGAGCCTTCCTGCTCAACGCGTCAGCAACTACGTTTGCTTTCCCAGGCTGGTATTTGATCTCACAATCAAAATCCTTCAGTAGCTTCATCCACCTACGCTGTCTCATATTCAAGTCAGGCTGCGAAAACAAATACTGCAAACTCTTGTTCCGAATACACCACGAACTCCTCCCCATACAGATAGTGACGCCAAATCTTCAACGCAAAGACCACAGCTGCTAGCTCCAAATCATGAACTAGGTACCGAGTCTCATGTGGTTTCGACTGCCGTGAAGCATATGCAATAACTCGACCATGCTGCATCAACACACAGCCCAATCCATTGAGCGAAGCATCGGAACACACGACGTAGCCACCTGAACCAGACGGCATACCGGCGATCTGCACTTTCTGCCATACAAATCCTCGAACGGCGCCATACCAATCGTCACTTGGTAGCTGTTATTATAGGAAAACTCAACCAAAGACAACGCGTCTTGCCAGCTACCACCAAAATCCATCACAACAGCTCTTAACATATCCTCCAACGTCTGGATGGTTCTCTCAGATTGACAATCTGTTTGGGGGTTCATATTCAAGTCAGGCTGTGAAAACAAATACTGCAAACTCTTGTGGTCCGAATACACCACGAACTCCTCCCCATACAGATAGTGGCGCCAAATATTCAACACAAAGACCACAGCTGCTAGTTCCAAATCATGAACTAGGTACCGAGTCTCATGTGGTTTCAACTGCCGTGAAGCATATGCAATAACTCGACCATGCTGCATCAACACACAGCCCAATCCATTGAGCGAAGCATCGGAACACACGACGTAGCCACCTGAACCAGACGGCATACCGGCGATCTGCACTTTCTGCCATACAAATCCTCGAACGGCGCCATACCAATCGTCACTTGGTAGCTGTTATTGTAGGAAAATTCAACTAAAGACAACGCGTCTTGCCAGCTACCACCAAAATCCATTACAACAGCTCTTAACATATCCTCCAACGTCTGGATAGTTCTTTCAGATTGACCATCTGTCTGGGGGTGATACGCTGTACTCATGGCCAATCTGGTACCCAAAGCTGCTTGTAAACTCTTCCAAAACCTGGAAGTAAACCTTGGATCTCGGTCTGAAACGATCAAAACAGGCACACCGTGCAGTCTAACCACAAAATCCACGTACAGTTTCGCCATTTTCTTCAACGAAAATGTCATTCCATAGAGAATAAAATGTGCAGACTTCGACAATCTGTCGATTACGACCCAAATCGCATCGCAACCTCTGCTGGAACGAGGAAAATGCGTCACAAAATCCATCGCTATGTGCTCCCAATTCCATTGGGGCACTTCCAAACTCTGAAACAGACCACCAGGTCTCATCCTTTCAGCCTTAACCTGCTGAAAGTTCAAGCAATGCGCAACAAAATCAGCAACTTCCCTCTTCAAACCAGCCCACCAGAAGTGCGGTTTCAACGCATGGTACATATTCCGTGCATCCTATGATGGACACTGTGTCTACTGTGCGCTTCTCTAATGATCTCCTCCCGAAGATCTATCAAATTGGGCACAACCAACCGACCACGGAAACGCAAACAACCATCGGAAGAAACAGAATAGTCCTCAAGCTAACCAGCCCTGACCTTCAACTTCAACTCGTGGATGGAAGGATCTGTCCTTTGAGCGGCTCTAATGCTCGAAATGATCTGTGGCTCAACTTGGAAAGAAGAAACCACAACATAATCCTCAGCCGGGTAAAACCTCCAACCCGTAGTGCTAAGATGCTCACAGCCCTTAGAAATATACAACGATGCAAGCATCTTTCTGGAGCCTTCCTGCTCAACGCGTCAGCAACTACGTTTGCTTTCCCAGGCTGGTATTTGATCTCACAATCAAAATCCTTCAGCAGCTTCATCCACCTACGCTGTCTCATATTCAAGTCAGGCTGTGAAAACAAATACTGCAAACTCTTGTGGTCCGAATACACCACGAACTCCTCCCCATACAGATAGTGGCGCCAAATATTCAACACAAAGACCACAGCTGCTAGTTCCAAATCATGAACTAGGTACCGAGTCTCATGTGGTTTCAACTTCCGCAAAGCATACACAATAACTCGACCATGCTGCATCAACACACAGCCCAATCCATTGAGCGAAGCATCGGAACACACGACGTAGCCACCTGAACCAGACGGCAAAGCCAACACAGGCGCAGTAGTCAACTTCTCCTTGAGCAATTGAAAAGCATTCTCACATTGCTCAGTCCAAACAAACCGTTTGTCTTTATGAGTCAACTGAGTCATCGGCCTAGCTATACTAGAGAAACGCTCTATAATACTCGGTAATAGCCAGCCAAACCCAAGAAACTACGAACCTCAGACACATTCCTAGGTCGCTCCCAGTTCAAAACAGCATCAACCTTACTGGGATCCACAGAAAAAGTGAATTGGTCAGATCTGCTGGTGACTGAAACTACATGTTTGGTTTCTAATTCATCTAAAGAAAACCTTTATGAGATCTGGAATGACAAGAAATCTGATATTTCTTATTTCAGGGTGTTTGCAGATGTTTCATCCATAACAACGATAAGAATTATCTAAAAGCTTTCGATTTTGAATCTGATACAATTATCTTCCTAGGATATTTAGCCGTGAGCAGAGCATATAGAGTTTTCAACAACAGGACTCTAACTGTTGAAGAATCATCTCACGTGGTTTTCGATGAAAAAAGCTTCAGATCAACATCAGCTGCTAAGCGAAACGACTTGTGTAGTCTTCTGGAATCAACTACTCTAGATGAATCAAGTGAAGATGAGGCACTTGACAGATTCCAATATGGAGACCAGCACACATTGGACACACCAATTACAAATGCTGATATTCGAGATGTTGCGCAAGCTGGTGTCCCAGATAACATTGAATTCATTGATTTGACTAGCAGTGACCCAGTACAGGACCAGCCAGCAACAGGTGTACCAGGTGTGTGTGTCAGTTCAAGCAATGTTGTTTCGAATCACGTGCAAGCTGATCCAGATCACGTTCCAACTAGAGGAGAACATGCACAAGCTGATAGATCAACAAGTGGTCTTCAAGATGATCTATCAGGACTGCAGGGGGAACAAGATGCACGCATAAACTCTCAGAACGAAGCATCAACCTCATACAGACCAGGTTTCCGATGGAATAAGAATCATCCACCCGAGCTGATCATCGGTACCCTTCTGCACCCTTTAGGACACGATTCCAGATGATAGATGAGTACTTTAACTCTGCATTCATTTCGCATATAGAGCCTAAGAAGGTAGACGAAGCCTTAGATGACCCAATCTAGATAGAAGGTATGCAAGACGAACTTAGCCAGTTTGAACGTAGGAAAGTTTGACACTTAGTTCCTAGACCAACTAACCAAAACGTAATAGGTACTAAATGGGTCTTTAGGAATAAATTGGATGAAAATGGAAATGTAGTAAGAAAAAAGGCTAGGCTAGTAGCTCAAGGCTATAGGCAAGAATAAGGCATAGATTTTGAGGAATCTTTCGCACCTGTAGCGAGACTAGAAGTCATTCGCATTTTCCTTGCACATGCTGCATTTAAGAACTCCAAGGTTTATCAAATAGATGTTAACAGTACTTTCTTAAATGGCATCTTGAATGAGGAAGTGTATGTTACACAACCTCCTGGCTTCGTAGATCATACCAGACCATACTTCGTGTATAAGCTTGACAAAGCTTTGTATGGTCAGAAACAAGCTCCTAGAGCTTGGTATGATACTCTGTCCAAGTTTTTGATTGAGCATGATTTTTTTATCGGTTCTGTAAATAAGACTTTTTTTTTAAATTTGTAAAAAATGTAGTGTAGATCTATGTAGATGATATCATTTTTGGCTCGACTAATCCCAAGCTGTGTTAAAAAAATTTCCAAGCTTATGCAGGACAAGTTCGAGATGAGCATGATGGGGGAGCTGATATTTTTCCTAGGACTACAAGTGAAGCAACTTGAAGATGGAATTTTCATCAACCAAGCAAAGTATACTAAGGAACTTCTCAAGAAGTTCGGGATGGAAAAGTGTTCATCAGCAACTACTCCGATGAGTGCTTCAATCAAGCTAGATAAAGATGAAGCTGGAACTGCCGTTGAGGTAACCATGTATCATGGGATGATTGGATCTCTCTTGTACCTTACTGGAAGCAAATCGGACATTATGTTCTCTGTCTATATGTGTGCAAGTTTCCAAGCTGATCCAAAACAGTCTAATTACATGGTTGTTAAGCGCATTTTCAAATATTTAAAGGGCACACAGAACGTGGGTCTTTGGTATCCCAAAGACTCAAGTCTCAATTTGATTGGTTATAGTGATGCAGATTATGCAGGTTGCAAG
Source organism: Dorcoceras hygrometricum (assembly GCA_001598015.1). NCBI lineage: Eukaryota > Viridiplantae > Streptophyta > Magnoliopsida > Lamiales > Gesneriaceae > Dorcoceras > Dorcoceras hygrometricum. The sequence continues at coordinate 180,976 of KQ992554.1, read as the reverse complement.
ATTGATCGGCGTAGCACAAGTGGGACTTGCCAGTTCTTGGGTGATAGATTGATCTCATGGTTTAGCAAGAAACATACATCAATTGTGACGTCCAAACCTGAGGCATAGTATCTAGCAGCTGGGAGCTGTTGTGCTTAGATTTTATGGATACAACAACAAATCAGGGACTTCGGCGTTGATGCAGCTGAGGCACCCATTTTTTGTGACAACACAAGTGCAATAGCGATCACTCAGAACCCCGTGCTGCACTCCAGAACCAAGCACATTGATATCAGACATCATTTCATTAGATATCATGTGCTAACAGAAGGACGTTCGAGTGGAGCATGTGCCAACAGATCAGCAAATCGCTGATATCTTTACAAAGCCTTTACCCGATGCTAAGTTTTCTTACTATAGAAACATTTTAGGTCTATTGGATATGTCTTAATATTGTTCTTCATGCTTATTTTCAGTGGGAACAAAATATTTCAAACAGATAATGTTATATTCTATTGTTTTGTCTCCGAGCTGGTCAGCTCGTGCTGATCTTGTCCAGCTTAGGGACATATACATTGTGATGTTATCACGATGTTTGGATTAATGTTTAGGTGCTGATATAGTAAAAAATTGAACGGTTGAGATTTTTATGTATTTTAAAATTCATTTTAAAATCGGACGATTATCCTTTAGGAATTTCAAATGATTTTTAAATCCGAGGAGGACACGTGTCCACTAAAACCTTCTCTCTCATCGTTTGATGTAGTCACCTTTGAGAAGCTAGAGATGATGGTGGCTATTAGTGCCGGTTTGAAGGTGAACTAGGGGCACATTTTGTTTCAGACCCTAGTTGCCCCAATCGAAATTCGAGAGATCAACTGGGCAACCCATTTCATGTCGAAAATAGACTCAGCTGCAAAGGGCAAGCAAATTTTGGAAGCATTTTCCAGGCCAAACCCAGTGGAGGAGCATTGTCTTTTGGTGATCCAATCTGCTTGGGAAGCAGTGTCCTTGAAGATGTCTGAATATGATGAGTGGGCACACTTCCGCACTGATGTAAGGCTGAAAACCATTACGTTGATGATGCCTATTGCTAGTATGGCTACTATAGAAGATGAATTTAGGCCATGGACTGAGAAAGAGCTGGTGTCTGAGCTGTTGCAGAGGCGGATGTTGGTACAGTTCAAGCTGTATGAGAAGGAGTTGAGGGGGGTTGTAGACAAGCACAAAGCTAACTTTGATCTAGCTAAGCCGTCTGCAAATTATGATCATATGTGTATTCGGTTTTTGGACCGTGAGCTTAAGGAATTGATCAAGCAGCATCGGGCTCAGAGACAACTGGCTGGTCTACCCCTTCTGGTTCCAGAGTCCTCAGTCGTAGGTTTTGCTACAGATGAGTTTCTGCAACTTACCTGGACTGAGGGCGCATAGTGCCTACTCAAGGAACCACAGCTCTAGATCAGGAGGAAGCACAGCAACCGCTAAGGCAGTGGAGCAAAGGATTATTGCCATTAAGTATCGGGCTCATGAGGAAGAACAACCAGCTCTGGAGGACAAATAGACTGCAAGGATTGAGCAACAAGCTCAGGAGCAGATTGAGGAGATTAGTCGGGTTGTACAGAATGTGGAAGAGACTGAGGCCGTGAATTTTCTGTAGCATCAGGCTCAAGACGAAGAGCATCAGGCTCAAGAGGAAGAGCACCAGGCTCAAGAGGAAGAGCATGAGGCTCAAGAGGAGGAGCATCGGGCTCAGGAGGAGGAGCGTCCAGCTCTAGAAGATAATCAATAGGCTCAAGAAGAACCAGCTCAGGAGGTTGAGCGACAGGCTCAAGCTGGTTCATCCCATTCCAATTCAAGTCATTCTAGTTCTTCTATATATTTTACTCGTTCTAATGCAAATAATGAGGATCGTCAGGGTCCCAATTTTTCTGGTTTACAGATGGTACAATATACAGCAGGTATAGAAATCAACGAAGAAGAGGATTTTACCAAGCTGGTCCGCAACCCTAAGTTTTCTAGCCCCCCAAACAATTTTGATGTTGTTCCAGAGATTAAATCGTTGAAAAGAGTCATCGAATCCCTGGAGTCAAAGGTTGATATGGTGAGGGATTCCCAAACGTATATGAAACACGACTCCAACATTTTTAAGCAAGCATTCTACGGGAAGTTGAATGAGGCGGAAACCAATCTCGTTCACAAGTTTTGAGCGAGCCAACAGTAGATCTATAGCGATTTTGGATTTTGTCAAGATGCAGCTAGTAGAATTGGTTGATCACTTTAAGAAATTAAGTGATGCAAAAAATGGGGAAGGACAAAGCAGCAAAAAGAGACGGTTGATGTAAGGACCTAGAGCGGGTTTAGTTTTATTTTGATTATGATGTACAGCTGATTATACTTGTAAAAAGTTTTCATTGTTAATAAAATCTCTTTTCTGCAATTTTTGTCATCACCAAAAAGGGGAAAATTGTTGGAGTAATTTATAAGTTTTGGTGAAGACAATAAGAGATTTATTAAATCGGCTCAAGGATTTATCAACCAAATCAAGACGGAGTTTACTGCGTTGATTATGAAAACCAGATCAGAGCTAAGCTGGTTAACGGTAAAAGCAGGTGCATGAGATTTTGAAGACAGAATCTATGACTCAAAGGTTCTCATTCGTTTAGACCAGAGGAGCAATAGAAGATTCAATTTACAGAATCTCTTCCATTTTTTCCTAAGACATAGCCTCGCCAGCCCTAGAGATCTTGCCGTCCACAAACCTCGCACAATCTGTCAGCTCGTCCGAACAGATATTGCTGTAAATTTCTTTCGAGAAACTGCTCTGCAATTCAATAGACATTCCTCCCCCTATCCATATAAATTGAGTTTTGAAAGCTTTAAAAATTTGGTAGCATAGACAAGATTTCGAACGACTATCAGAGCAGACTGAGTTTTAAAACCGTTTAAAAATTTTCGAAGAGAAATGTACTATTCAAGAACAACCTGCTCTGATACCAATTGTTGGGATCAAAAACAGGGGGTGTTCATGAGCTCAGCCACAACTCATGTTGGCTCTCACACAACCTAAACACCAAACCTGTAAGTTACATGAATTTTAAAAATTTACAAGTTGAAAAGCAGCACGCAACACTTAACCGGATCGCACATGTAACATTCCAGCTGCTCTACGAGCTGGTTCAGCGTATGAGATCTGGTTTACATAAAACATGAGCTGCAATAGCTCAGTGTTCTTGAATATTTGTTCACCGAGATAAGATTGAGTAATGAATTAAAATCATGCAGAAATAACTCAAACTGAACTCTTATGTTCGAAAGCTCATTTACGGTTTGTAAATGCAGTAAACAGTAAATAAATACGCTGTAATTTGTTTATGGAAGTTCAGAGCTAAATCTCCTACGTCTACCCTTCTTCCACAATCAGGAAGGATTCCACTAGAAGGCTTTGATTGCAGCAACCCACGCTACAACCCACTCCTACGACCAGCAGCCGCATGAACTCCTAGCAGCACCACTGCACACTAAGCCCGCAAGCTGTGTGACCAACATCACTTCTTTAATGCCTTAGTGAGAAAGGCTAAAGACACTTATTTAACGTCTCAATGTGAAAGACAACTAGATTTGTTTAACGTCTCTATCCAAATACTACTAGACTTGTATAACGTCTCTGTCCAAATACTACAATGGAGAGTTTATATTTGATTCACTCATTTTTATGTTTCGCTCAACTCTCGAGTATATGAGTGAACCGTGTGTGAGATTTACAATGTAAGTGCAATCTCTCAAGGATGAAATCTCACACACTGGGAAAAGCACCTGTCCGAGCTAGTTTCACCAATGTCTTCCCAGAGCTTGTGTTGTGCGTTCTTCGGTTTTTACATTTTGGTTCGCACAACACTTCGTTCTTCTTGCGCTCTTCTTTTGTTTTGTGCGCCTTACTCTCTCTTTGTTCGCACATATTATTGTGCTTGTGTTCTACTCTTGTTATTTATAGCCTGACGTGGAGATTAATCTTTTGGACACAAAGATGTAGACGTTGAAAGTCTTCTGACACTGTTGTACTTTGTGTCCTTTATCCATAAATGCGTCGCAGGCTTTTCTTCACTTTAAGCACGTGAGCACTTTACTTTGAGAAGACAATACAAGAAAGTCGATTTGAATACTGAATAGTATTTGTCGTATACCATTGTATTCAAATCGTTTTGCTCGTAGATTTGATAGCATCTGTCATTCTTATCTGATCTGGTTTGACCTTAACCATCTTGCCAGTTTGTTCTTCATTCTTGTCTGCACTGAGCTGGTCTTGTTCGAGATGGTTGCTTTGTCACGCCCCGAAATCGAGACTCATGACATCGGCAATGTTAAACAATTATAAAATCGTAAAACAATAAGCCTCATAGTATAGCTCAAAACCAGTCTTTTATATAACCAAAAATAATCGTCTTTACAATCTGAAACAAAAAAGATCAAAGTTGCGGAAGAGAAAAAGATTACATTAACAGAACTAAATCTTCACCAGCCCCAGAACAGCTCTTGTTCCTCCTCTTCAATTTGTTCTTCGTTCTTATCTTGGTGGGAGAAGTAAGGGGTGAGTGTTTGGAGAAACACTCAGCAAGTGGGAGACACTATTCGAGCATAACAAATACATATACAGATTCATAAACTGAGCAGAGCATATAATAGATCAGAGAACACATACATGTAGCACTGATAGTTACTTCGTCTCTATGGTTTACTGATCAGTCCCTAATTTTTACTGCTCTAACGGGTCGAGTCCATAGTTACACCTTGTAACTCAGAGTGCGGAATATTCCGTAGACCCATATTACGACAGAAACATCAGTGCTAAAACAGAGCTTAGATCATAGCATGAACTCGACACGAAACGAAAGCTAGAATGATAATTCATAACAGATTATAGTATGCATATCATATAGTATTTCAAACGAATATATATACATAGCAAAATCTCACTTACCTTGTGCTGGAGTTGTGAGGCTCTCTGCTCACAATTAATCCTCTAATCTCAATCAGTGGTTTATTAATTTAAACTAAACACTTTTATTAAATATAATCTAGTTCATATATATATAAGTTAAAAAAAAATTTTGTCAGATCAGCAGAAGCGTATTCAATTCAGCTGAAGCATAAAGGGTTCAGCTTGTAGCGCAAATACTATTCATTTATACAAATACGTCAGGGTTCATGGCGGTTACAAACTAAGTTTACTAGTACACACTTGATTCTTATATACTAAACCAGACTTGAGCAACCTAAGACCAACTGTCCAAACATATAACTATCATCTGGTATTTATTCTTCCTGCTGCTGATCCAGCGTCTAAGTAGTTATCTCTTGCTACCCTTAGTTGCTCCCCACTAGTTCCTTCCTCCTGTTGTCTTGCACACATACAAAACAAAACAACAACCGGATAAACTCCGGTGAGAATCATCTCAGTATAATCAGCAGGTACGAATAATAACAATAAAATGCATAACAGTTTATCAACTGTAAAACAAATGCAATGCAATGAAATGATTCTAGTGCTCTTCTTCGATCTCAGAATTGATTCCATTTCAGTTCGATGCCATCAAGATTCGTATCCGATCTTAACATGAATATTCATCTATCGAAACCATCTCCGGCTTCTAAAATCAGACCAACTCAGTCCTGGGCGTTAGAATCAATTCAATTCTCTTTGTTATGCAATGTCATGCAATTATAAAAGATCCACTACCTGTGATGGATCGACACATAAACAATTCAAGTTCTAAATCAAGAACAGTAATCAAACATGTATGTGATTTTAGCGGGATACTCAAGAAATATCATTCTCGAGAATCTAATCCCTGACTCTTCTGTCAAATTATACCTTCGTTATTCTCTGTGCTTAAAGTACTTCACTCAAAATCTGTTTCAACACTTCCTGAGAACTTCACAGAATCAAGGTCCGATATTTGAAGTCAAGATGTTCTCAGTATTTCGAATTCAATCTTATTTATAGACAACGGTCTCGGGTTTTCTGCAGCATTTCCAACGTGTTCAATTCGAGTTCCACGTGTCATGCTGAGTATTCAAACAGGATATACTCCCACCGCTTTGAAAGTGGATAACAGTAAACAAATTCCTCACCTGTTGTTCATTCTCAGTCGCTGTTCGAAACAATCAGCATTCTCTTGTTATACAGCAGGAGCACCAACCAGCAGTAACAACCAGTCGCAACAAGAATCCAGTCGCAACACTTCAAAAATCAAAACGATGTCGTTGGTGGCGTATTGCGATTCCTGTTCATAAATCAAACGTCATCGCATTGTTTCCCCGATTGGTTAACCAGCAGATACAACAACCCATCGACTGGTCACTAATTCATACAAAACGACTTCGTATCGAGGTTCCTGTTCATGAGTCAAACGATGTCGCATTGCTTTCTCAGCTGGAACCAAATTTCACATACTCGCCTCGACTGGTTCGCGTTTATTACCAAAACAACGACGTCGCACCTACGTCATAAAAACCAGTCGATACATCAATATACCAGCAGATACATAAACCAACAGGTGCGTAAGGAACTCTTGCTGCTGATTCCCACGTGCGTAACAATAACTAACACGTGGCGCTTCCTCGTTGATCCTTGTATTCGTGCGTCTGCTTCCAGCTGCAACCCAACCAGTCGCAAGCTACAATAGTGTTGAACCGCATTGACTTGCTACAGTAACCTACTGCTGAACAATTTTATCAAATCGCTTCGTCTGGTTCCCACACTTAGCACAATTCAACGATACACAGTTCCTTAATCACCCAACACTTCCAGAAGAAATCCGAGCTCATAATCAAGCTTCATCAAAATCTATTATTGGAAAATCGTAAATGTCAGAATTACTAATCCTCTTCTTAATTATTTCGGGCATTACATTTCTCCCCCTCTAAGAGTCGAGTTCGTCCTCGAACTCATCAGCAGTTGCTATATGAACATGGAACATAAGGGAAAAATTGATTCTGAACAAGAGCTAACCTTATTGGAAGAGATAAGGGAATCGTTGTTTCATATCATCTTCTACCTCCCATGTTGCTTCTTCAACGCCATGTCGATTCCATTGAATCTTTACTAATGGAATTACCTTCGTTCGAAGTTGTTTTTCTTTCCGATCAAGAATCTGAATTGGTTGTTCAAAGTAGCTCAGAGTTTCATCCAACTCAGTTTCTTCAGCAGGAATAATATGAGAAGCATCAGGGATATACTTTCGCAACATAGATACATGAAAAACATCGTGTATACCCGAAAGCGATGGAGGTAATGCCAGTCGATAAGCAAGATCAGCTATCTTCTCCAGAATTTCATAAGGGCCAATGAATCGTGGAGACAATTTACCTCGTTTGCCAAATCTTATTGTGCCTCTAAATGGAGAAATTATCAAAAATACTATGTCCCCTATTTCAAAATGCAAAGGTCTACGTCTGGTATTGGCATATTTAGTTTGTATATGCTGTGCTGTTCGCATTCTCTGCTGAATCAACTTTACTTTTTCAGTCATTTCTCTAATCAAGTCTGGTCCCAATTCAGGAACTTCTGAAACATCATCCCAGTATAGTGGTGAAGGGAACTTTCTTCCATACAACGCTTCAAATGGAGCCATCCCAATACTGGTTTGGTAGCTGTTGTTGTATGAAAATTCCACCAGTGGTAATGAATCTTGCCACGAAGTACTAAAATCCAATCTGCTCTAAGCATATCCTCAAGTGTCTGAATTGTTCGTTCAGATTTCCCATCAGTTTGAGGATGGTACGCAGTGCTTAGATATAGTTTTGTACCCAGCGCTTGTTGTACACTACTCCAGAAGTGTGAAGTAAAGCGGGGATCTCTATCAGAGACAATCGATTTTGGTATTCCATGAAGTCTTACCACTTCGCGAACATAAAGATCTGCCATTTGATCATGTCGATAGGTCATTCGATAAGGAATAAAACACGCAGATTTTGTCAACCTATCGATAATCACCCAAATTGCATCACAACCTCGGGATGATTTTGGCAATTTCGTTACAAAGTCCATGGAAATATGATCCCATTTCCATTCAGGAACTGACAGACTCTGTAATAACCCAGCGGGTTTCTTTCTGTCCTCTTTCACTTGTTGGCAATTCAAACACTTTGAAACAAATTCAGCCACATCAGACTTCATTTGTTTCCACCAGTAGTGTTTCTTTAAATCATTATACATTTTCCTGCCACCAGGATGAATGCTGAATTTACTTCGATGAGCTTCACTCAAAATCTGCTATCTTAAATCGAGAATATCGGGAACAACAAATCTGTTATTCACATACAAGTTTTCATCAGCATCTATGTGATATTCCGATGAATGTCCTGATTTTACCATCTTAACTGATTTTTGTATATTCCAATCTCTTTTCTGTGCTTCTTTAATTCGAACTAACAATTCGGGTTCAACGCTGATAGCACAAATTCTCATTTGCTTTCTTTCTGTTTCAAATACATCCAGAAATGCAGCAATTTTCTATCAAATTAGATACCCCGATCGTAGTCAAAGATAAAGCACAAATCTTCCTACTCAGAGCATCAGCTGCTGCATTCGATTTCCCTGGATAATATTTGATCTCACAATCAAAATCTTTCAATAGATCCAGCCATCTTCGTTGTCTCATATTTAATTCGGACTGCGAAAATAAATACTTCAAACTCTTATGATCAGAGAAGATTTCGAATTTCTCACCATACAGATAATGTCGCCAGATTTTCAATGCAAATACGATGGCTGCCAATTCAAGATCATGAATTGGATATCGAATTTCATGCGGTTTTAACTGTCTTGAGGCGTATGCAATCACATGACCTCGCTGCATCAAAACACACCCCAATCCTTGGTGAGATGCATCACAATACACAACAAATCCACCAGTACTCAGAGGAATTGTTAACACTGGTGCGGTAGTTAATCTCTTCTTCAATTCAAGAAAACTATTCTCACATGCTTCTGACCAAACAAAGGGTGCATATTTCTGTGTCAACTGAGTTATAGGCTTTGCAATACTCGAGAAATCCTGAATAAACCGTCGGTAATACCCTGCAAGACCCATGAAACTTCGAATTTCTGGCACAGATTTTGGTCTAGGCCAATTGATCACTGCCTCTGTCTTACTGGGATCAACTGAAATGCCATCTCCAGAGATAATATGCCCAAGAAAGACTACTTTTTGTAACCAGAACTCACATTTCGACAGTTTAGCATACAATTTCTCGTCTCTCATAGTTTGCAAAACTGTTCGAAGATGACTCACGTGATCACTCAAATTCCTCGAATAGATTAGAATATCATCAATAAATACGATCACAAAATCATCAAGGTATCTTTGGAAGACTCGGTTCATTAAACTCATAAACACTGCTGGTGCGTTAGTCAATCCAAAAGGCATAACCACGAATTCATAGTGACCGTATCTTGTTCGAAAAGCAGTCTTCGATATGTCTTCATCTCTTACTCGCAATTGATGATATCCGGATCTCAAATCAATCTTTGAATACACTGTCGATCCCTGCAACTGATCAAATAAATCATCTATTCGTGGCAAAGGATATTTATTCTTTACTGTTGCCTTGTTCAGTTGCCGGTAGTCAATACATAACCTCATTGATCCATCTTTCTTGTCGCACAAATAATACTGGAGCACCCCAAGGATGGTTGTGTACCTGGCATCAATTCAATGCTGAAGTCTACCTCTCGATATGGAGGTAATCCTGGGATCTCATCAGGAAAAACATCAGCAAAATCGCAGACCACTGGTATATCAACCAGATTCGAGTTATGTTTCTTTGTATCTATTGCATAAATCAGGAATCCCTCCACTCCTTTCCGCAATAGATTATTCATGGTAATAGCAGAGACCAAAGGAATTCTAGCTCGTGATCCCTTACCATAGAATTTCCATTCATCAGCTTTCTCTGGTTTGAATCGAACCACCTTGTGAAAACAATCTACTGTTGCCCTGTACTTGGTTAACATATCGATACCCACGATACAATCAAAATCAGATAACCCGAGTACAACACAATCAATTTCAATTGCGTGACCCTCAAACTGTAACACACAATTTCTAACAGCAGTGAGCGATAGCAGTCCCTTCCCCAGAGGTGAAGAAACCGATACTATTTCGGCTAAGGGTTCAGCAGAAAACTTATGTGATACAACAAAATTCTCAGAGATAGAGGTGTGTGATGCACCAGTATCAATTAATACATAAGCTGGAAATGTGCACAAGTAGCAGTTACCTGCAATAACATCATCTGGGGCTGCCTGTGCTTGCTCCTCGGTTAATGCAAACACTCTTGCTTGTTATTTAGGAGGTTGGCTCACTGTCTGGCTTCCTCCTTGTCTACTCTGTTGTGGATTTTGGGGTTGGTACGAATGTACAGAGGAGGCTTGTCTTTCTGGTATTGGCATTGTTCTTGCTGCTTCTGAATTCTGGAAATTCCCAGAATTACGCTGAGGACATATTCTCGCGAAATGTCCCGATTGATTACAAATACGGCAAAGGCCAGACACTCCTCTACATTGCTCTGTAACATGTCTACCTCCACACTTGGTACAGTAATCTCCAGATTTCTGTCCAGCTCCCAATTGTTTGAATTCACTTGAACTGGAGGAGCTGCTGGTTCCTGAACGTTTAAATTGTTTTCCTTTCCCTTTAAAGAAATTTTTCTTTTTCCCACTGCTGCTGCTTCCAGCATCAAATCGAGGGGGTGGTGGAATCTGTGGGTTCTCTTGTGCTGCTTTGGCTGCTGCTGGCACAAATTGTGCTCTTCGCTGCCTTAGCAATCCAGCTTCTGCTCCTTTTGCTCGATTCAACGCATCGGCAAAAGTATTTGGTCTTCCAGTATTCACCAAGGTGAATACATCCGGATTCAACCCATTAATCAATTGATCCGCTTGTGCTTCATCACTTATGGCAACATGTGGAGCAAATTTCAGTAAACTTGTGAACTTGGCAACATATTCCTCTATATTCAACTGCCCTTGTCGCAAGTTTGCAAATTCCGCTCCTTTGTCCTTCCTATAAGAAACTGGAAAGAACCGTTGGTAGAAAGCTGTTTGAAATACTGCCCAAGTAATCACAGTACCCTGATTTTCAAGCGCTTTCTTTGTTGCCACCCACCAACTTTTACCAATACCATGCAACTGGTGTATAATCAGTTTCACCCGACGATCATCGGTGTAATCAAGTGCCTCAAATAACTGCTCAATATCTTCTAACCAATTCTCACAGTCAATAGCACTTTCTGTTCCTGTCAAAGTCGGTGGTTTAAACGACTGGAATCGTTTTAACAAAGTTTCCATCGGAGTAGCAGCTGCATTCAACGCCTCAGTAGACGTACTACCCTGTTCTGTCTGCCGGTTCGTGGTTCTTCGAGGAGGCATATCTAAGAATCAAACAGACGTGTTTATCATTTCTCATCAATCAATAACAAACCAGTCTCAGTCCCTCC